>MEHQ01000051.1:3062-22999 GCA_008828725.1 Saccharina japonica | reverse complement strand
TACCGCAAACCTAGCTTTCACTTAAAATTGACCTTTTCCGCTCAAGAAATCCGAAATACTGTACTGAAATTAGTATGCATAGCCTCGTACAACACCGAAAAAAGGTGCCAATACACTATATTTGGCCCTGCTGTTCTCCCTAGGTTTAGTATATTAGGCAACGAAACTCGCTGCAGGAAGATAGCTTACATTTAGACGAATCTGGGGACATGTGGTTTGTTCGAAGTCGCTGACGTTGCGGGTCGGATAATTGCAATACCGGCTTTAGTATGTATATTCTTGCCCACCCCGACAAAAAACAGGCCATTACACTGTTTCGGCGCTGCTGTTATCCGTGAGTTCGACACATTCGGCAAACTACATCGAAGACGACATATAGCTGGCGTCTAGGCAAATCTATGAACCTATAATGTAGACGTCATTCCAAATCGTGCGACGAGAAAAAGGTTGATTCTGCTAAATTAGATTCGACATAAAAAATGTGCTTTCAAACGTAAACGGCGAGAATTTCATTCCGGCATTAGTATGTATAGTCCTGTCCACCCCGAAAACAACAGGCCGAAACACTATGTTTCGCGCTGCGGTCCTCAGTGGGTTCGACACATTCGGCAAACTATCTTGACGACGAAAGATTGCCCACGGCCTGTAAAAAAGCAAGTTCGATCATAGCAAACGAAGTAAATTCCGACAATCTTTGTTTTCTACACTATTTAATAAAGCAACGCCTTTAGTACAGGCTTGCTTGTCGACACAAAGCAAAGCATGCCATGAATCAATATTTGCCGCTGCTATGCGCTTCACTCAGGAACCGGTTACCGCCCCCCGTACACCCAATCCCCTACGCCGCCTGGTACTGCAGGTTGTTCCGAACCGTGCGCGCAAGAACATAAGCAAGTTATCGCGTCCGTTGATCTTCTCCTTCTGGCGGCCAAGCACCCTGTACGCAGGGACCAGGAAGGATGTCGAGGGAGGATAGATTGCGCGGGTGTTTAACAAGTTTCCAGTCGCACTCGTGTGGGGAATGGGGGGCGGGTCCTGCAAGTGTATGCAACACAGCCGCAGGGGGGTATCTAGTCATTCATTTGCATCGTAAATTTCCGAAAATCCAACTATTACAGAAGACCATTATAGTAAATAGGACCAAATATTGTGGGTAAAAACAGGTAAATATGTAGGTTATTGTTTCTACCATAAGTCCTATTAAGTATGGTCCCCCGTAATATTGCGCAGTCAGGAGTCTGCCGGGGGAGCCCTATTCATGCAGCGCTCTGCTGTACATATACATGAACATTAGGTAGAGTGCCCACCCCAAAAACAAAATAGATTCACGTCGTACAAGTATAATACTACAGTAGTACTTCAAGGGCTCCGCTCCGCGGGCGGCTGACGCCGCCCGCTACGCTCGCGCAAGGAAAGGGGCAGAAGAGGCCTATGATGTATAGTGCAAGCAAAAGCACCGACTTGAAAATGCCAAGAGGTTCATGGTAAGAGGTTCATGGTGCACAGGGAAGAAACGGCGGACTTGACATGCATGCAAAACATGCTCGGGATGCACACTACTAGCTCCATGCTCCAGGACAACAAAGAAGCTGTATGATCGAAAGAGAAAGTAGCACAGCAACACGGCTCACAGCACGGCGCTGCGCTGCCTGCTGTGGTGTGTGTGATTTGTGCCTTCGTGAGTATGTGTGGTATAGTGCAACAACAACGAACGGTGGTTATATTACTTCGTACTTTGTATGTATGAAAGAGAAAGCACAGCACAGCTCGGTCGTCTCAAGTTGTGAAGTACGAAAAACAGGAAAGCGTACGTACTCGTACTCGAAAAAAAGAAAAAAAAATCCATCGGACCCATTGCGCCGCAAAAAACAAAAAAAAGTTTTGGCGTCTTTCGCGTTCTGTCAGCCTTGATAATGCTCCCCGTCCCTCCGCGATCACGTCGCCATCGATTCGGTCCGGGTCAAGCTCTACTGCCTCTCTGCCCCAGTGAGCCCCGTGGCCCGCCTCGCATGGAGCCCGGTGCTCACCGTGGCCCTCGTTCGCCCGCTCCATCATGATGGTGTTCAAACTGCCGGGGTTTCTCTTTAAATCCTATTTGTTCCGATAAATAAGCAACGCTTGATTTGTTTTTTACACGACCAAACGACCTTTATATTTTCGGACATGCTGCAGCAGCAACGCAGACAAAGCGCCTTCGTGCTTCCCTCGTGCCTCGGTGGAAACGCCACGCCTAGCCACGAAAAAGGCGACCGCGCTCCTTCTGACCCCCCCTCTACTGGCCAGCGCCCTCCCATACCCGCGATGGCGCCGGGCTCGCCCGCGCTGCCGTGCTGTCTGGGCACACACACGAACCCAAAACTGAAAGAGAAAGAAGCCTCTCGCCAACTAAAGTATATAGGGAACAAAGAGAGAGAATGAGCAAGTAATGAACGGAGGCGGTGTTCGAAGTGGGAGCTCTGAGAGTGCAGGGATGAGGGATCCCTGGGCGAGATATCTGTAAGTGTGTCTATAGTGTCAAGAGTTTTTCATCTGTTGTCTGTGATCGACTCTTCGTTCCGTTGTTCGTGTGCCTCGTTGTTCTATGAATGGTGAGGGTGTCGGGGGATGGGGGGGTGAGGGGGGATGGGGGTGCACTCGATATTTACGCATGGCCATATTTGGGCGGGGGAGAGCGTTTTTTTTTATGAAGGGTTTTTCAAGTATGCATTTTGCAAGAGGGTGCTTATTAGTATTCACTGGACGACCTAACCTGTCTGTGCATTATTGATCGCAGTGTCTTGGCAATGTGCCTTTTTTATGTTTGTTAGTTTTCCGTGTCTCCCGCTACCTGTAATTCCCAGCAAGCCTTGTATACCTGGTATATACTATATCTGGTATATACTATTGATAATATGCATACTCATATATACAACTCCTGCTGCTGTACGAGGTATCGTACGGAGTATTATACGTATACATAAATATCTGGTTCGTATACAGAAAAAAACGAAGACACATCATCTACAGTATATATGTACATATTTATATGTACGTACGTACATACATACCTATACATAGCCAGGTATGATGTTACAAGATAATTGGTACTATGTACGTACTTATAGTCTGAACAATAATGTAACTTTTGATGTTCAATGCGTACGAGTATCCGGAAGGATGCGTACGTACGTAGAAAGTACCAAAAGAAGAGCAAAATACAAGGACAAACCAGGCCTCAAAACCGTACGTAGAATTTCTTTCGACGCACTCGGCAGCGGTACCTACCTGGACAGTACACACGCACAAAGAGGATACCATCGCTCGTACAACACGCTCCGCTGCAACCGTCAGGGCTCTCGTCGTCGCTGGACAGGGGCACCATGCTTTCCATGTTCTCAAAAATGCTTCATGTGTCCCTCGGCTTTCCTTGGGGATTTTTTCCACACCCTTTCGGGAAGCATCTCGTCTCCTACTCTTCTTCCGGCTGCGGGAGAGGAAGCACCGCCCGAGAGGGAAGCCGAGGGACCACCCTCGGCCTTTGAGCGCTTGGCCGCTTGCGACTGACCGTCGGCAATGATCAAGAGGGTTGAAGAGGGATTGCTGGGATGACGGCACCGTGTGTGTCGCCGTGTGTGCGTCGTGCTGCTACGTACTCGTACTGCTGTGAACTGGTTCATGATCACATCATCAGTCTATTTTCTAGTTGTTTTTAAAATTAGTTCGATTTTCACGGTACACCAAATTGACCCCAAAAAATCAGGAGAAAATTGCGAATAGACCAGGCGAATCAAGCCCGCCGCTTCTATACAAAACCGGGAGTCTTGGCTGAAGGAACCACCGTCACCTTAACTTTGTGCATTATGGGTACTCGTATGCAGGGCATTAATTAGTGGGTCGGGGTCTGTTGCGCGCAGCGCAACAGGCGACTCAAGGAGTGTTGGCGCACCGCAACATGCCTGAGGCGCGTGTTGCGCGCCGCAGGCGCCGCAAGCCCCGACCACCCCCCCCCCCCCCCCCCCCCGCCGCCGCTCGCCGGAGCGAAAAAAGCGAAAAAAGCGAAAAAAATGGCGATATTTGGGCGAATGTACGCCTAAAAAGCCTAAAAGATGTCCAATACGACTATTTATCAAGTAAAAAAAGACCCCCAAAATTTTTTCTCGACCCCGGCGAGAAAAAAACGCGCAACAATTTTTTTTGCCTGCGGCGAAAATGTTGCGCGCCCAAAAACGCGTGTTGCGCTGCGCGCAACTGCCTCGCGGCGACTGTTGCGCAAAACCGTTATTTTGGCCAAATGTTGCGCCAGCGCAACAGCGCAACACCTAATTAATGCCCTCTATGTAGCTCACGTTGTTTTCTGTAATGGGTTTGACTCTGTTCGGAGTGACTCAATGGCGTGATAGACGTTGAGGTTCATGCTATACAACCACTGTCAGATGGTAGGGATTGCGGAGGATCATAGTAAATGTGACCAAATGTTTTGTTCGTAAAAATAGGTAAATGTACGAGTATAGGTTTTTTGTGTCTACCATAGGTCCTACTGTAGTTATTATGGCCCCCCGCAAACAACACTGCAATGACGGGTGACGCTAGTAAATAGGACCGAACATTGGCAGTAAAATTATGTAGATGTATATACAAAGTATAGTTTTTTATGCCCCCCTATTTACTATGCCCCCCCCCCATAATAGTCCCGGTAGTGGTCGTTCGGTTGCTCGTTTGTAGGCAGCCGGGTGTATGATTGGTTCACATGCCGTCTATGTTCTGGGTTTTGTTCGAACAATAGTTTATAATTGACCCTGGGTGAGACAGCAACTCGACACGTGGTGGCATCGGCTGACTGATTAGTTTGCCATTCGCGTTGGTTAGAGCCATGAGAGAGAGTGCATCAATGCCCACAAGTGGATAGGCATGGGCTACTACTACTACTACTACCACTACTACTACTACTACTACTACTACTACTACTACTACTACTACTACTACTACTACTACTACTATCGCACTACATAGCTTTACTTGCTACCTACTACCTCTTGCCGTTCGTATGCCCGCAGGCACCAACACGTGGACACTAAACAACTGCAAGCACGAGGGGACGGGGCAGGACGGTGCTGGCAGGATATGGGAAAACGCCCAGCGACAAGCGAGCGGAGAGGGTCAGTGTATTACTACTATTACTAACTCTACTACTACTACTACTACTACTACTACTACTACTACTACTACGACTACTGAACTGCTGATATGATACACCAGGTACCTGGTGAATAGCACCAGGTATCTGGCCAGCAGTTTACTATCTTTGATAGAATCAGTACTGGCGTTATGTTTTATACCGCCAATGTGCACCATTCTGAACGAAAATGTAAGGTGCATTTTGATCGGCCCCAATACATACAAAAGTGGCCTATATTTCCGAGCAGAGACTGACATGCACAATCCGACTCGAGCTGACGATGAGGGGATAAAGTGCTGGTCCCTTCTCGCGATAAAATTGCAAGGCACGTATATACCGTAGTGCGTTCGTAGTGGGGAGGGGGGAGAAGATCCTATACTATGATATGCGATCCCGGATTTATCTGAGTTACGACTATTAGGAGGGACCAGGAGCAACGAAGGGCAAAAATAACAAATAGGATGGTGGGGGGGGGTACTCATTTGTTGCTTGCGTTAGCCGTTTGGCCATTGATCACGCACCCCTTTCGAGCCGGAACACCGTCCCTACTCCTAGTAGAGACACGTCCAACATTTGGGCGCTCAATACGTTGTTTCCACAATATTTTTCTAGAAACTTGTTGCTAATCCTATCCCCTTCCTGTTTCGCCGCCGGTGGCCACCATCTACCTCCTAAGATAGCGAAAGGTTTTCTCGTTATTTTCTAGTGTACCAAACTTCTCCATGTCACGTTCGGGCGGGAAAAAATACAGACTATGTACTGTAAATCCAAGTCCAAGTTGAAAGTTTGTCAAGACGTGGTTTTATTTCTTAGGGATTATCTGATTATCTCTCGGCTTCTTGTATATAGTATTATATATATGGCGTGCGTGCGTGTTACTAGTATTATTAGTATTATTAGTATTATTATTATTATTATTATTATTATTATTATTATTATTATTATTATTATTATTATTATTATTATTATTATTATTATTATTATTATTATTATTATTTATTAACGCGAATCTCTCGCGTCGCTTCACGCGGCTGTCCTGCGAGTGTAGCAGTGCTGGCACGATGTACCACAAGTTTGATGGCCCTTTATTTATTATTATATTATTATTATATTATTATTATTATTTAATTATTCATCATATATTCATAATCGATGGTAATAATCAGATGGAATACATAATGTGGAACTAGCGCCTGCCCCCGAGGCCAATGATGTCGTAGTGACGAGCTCCCAATCCCTGATGCCTGCAGGGGTCGTTACGGCCGACCGTGCCGAGCAGTTTTCTTCCGTATCATCTAGCAAGGAGGTGCTAATTGTCTATGTCTCGGAGTGAGCCAAGGGGCGAGCGCGCGAGGGCACCACCCTCGAGGTTTCCGTCCTGTGGGACCCTGCTTATGGGGCCCCACAATGGATGACCACCGTCGTCTTCCCCGGGAAGAGTTCGACCTTACGTCAAAACGAAGGGACCGCTTCCGACCCGGGGTTGATGACTTGGCAGGCTCTTTAGGCCTGTCGTTTGAGGTATCCATGTTTACATGCGTGATTCCGAGGTCTACGATACATACGTAACTACCCTGTCCTTCACATTATTATTATTAATAATATTGTAATTTTGCCTTGACGACAATGTATCGCACGTGTTCCATTCCTTATTGAATCGACTATCTTCTAATACCACCGCACGCAGTGTATAGTGTCCATGTATACAGTAATATAAATGCGTCACCCAACAGGCACCCCCGCCTATACTCACCCGCTGACCATGAATGAGTATGCCGCCCCCCCCTCCCCCCCCTAATGCTCCGTCTTCGAAAGGGATATGCGTGGTCAATGGTCAAATGACTAAGGCAAGCAACAAAAGAGTACACCCCACCCCCCATATAATCGGAATTGATATACATGATGATACGTACGTATTGATGTCAACCGACCCGTGTCCCGTTCCCCCTCTCCAGCAGCTGACATTCGGATCAAGTGCCTGCCGTGCAGCACTCGGCAGCATGGCAGGCACCTGAACCGAACCCCAGCCACGGGAAAGGGGGGAACGGGGCACGGCTCGGTTGATCGCGACGTAGTACATACGTACGGCTGAGTGGGGTGGGGTGGGGTGGGGAGTGTCCAAGCAGCAAAACAAAATAAGCACTTATCTATGTATCTGTATAGTATAGTACAGTGGGTACCCCGGTTTAAGAGCGCATGGTGATAAGCTAAAGCAAGCGCTTTTATAACCCATTCAGAACTGAAAAAAATATCCCCACACCAGTTCCAAGTAGTTTTGTCCCCAAACACGCGGGACCCGTTCTTAAGGTACAACATTGCTCTTATCTGTAGTGGGCAACATCTAGCTTTTAGTATAGGCGGGGTTCTTGCCTAGTTTGACCGCTTTTACATGATGAATGAATGCTCTTATCTTGGCACGCTCTTAAATCGCGGTACCCACTGTATTGTAAAAGCATACACGGGAGATACATGACGATGACGATGATGATGATGATGACGATGATGATGATGGTGATGATGATGACGATAATGATGATGGTGATGATGATAATGATGATGATGACGATGATGATGATTGTTAGCATTATTATTACCATCCGATAACGGTGTGTAGGGCAACCTTCAACATTGATCGCTCATAAGCACTCCGTGAAATAAATGGTTGACGCGTGAGACGATAGAGGTAGCATTTTTGTTTTTTTTGGCTGAAACGTTCTCTGAATGATAATGGGGCTACTCCTTAACCCCAAATCGTCGGAAGTTTTATTTTTTGATGTCGCTATATTTTTCATGTTATTGTGCTTTAGGATTGTTCATATGGGGCACATATATAGCACTTTTAATTCCCTCTAAACTCAGTTTTTTTTTTAACTTACTAATAGTATAGAGCTTCTCAAGTGACCCTCAGGAGGCAAAAACATGGTGCACCTTTTGACCGTAGCATGTGTCCGAGGGTCTTCTTGTCTCTGGGAGGAGAGAGAGGTGGGCAGGGGTGGCAGCAACCGAAGTGTCTGTGAATGAATCAGATCACTTGTGATGAAGAGAAGAAAATAATATACACATACGAGGCGTATATGTAACATGAAACTCTTGACATTCCTTTCAAGTTCTGTTTTTTCGTTTGTTTATGTCGGATGGAACAATTCCAACTCCTTCCCTGCCCTACCCGAAGCATGTGGGTGACGGCGAACGCTGACACCCATGCGGAGCCCTTGTATATGTATATGAGTATTTCCTTTACCATCTGGCAATAATGTGCAGCTCTTCTGTCAATCATACCATTTCACGTATACCCATCAATCATAGACCTAAATACTTGACAAAATATATACCACAAATACGCCCCCCCCCTTATGAAAGCCTTTTACCGACTCCAAACCGACGTTTCACCAATCAAATCTGAAAAAATACACAACCCTGAAAACCTGCGACCACACCCCGTGGGTGGAACGCTAGATCAAACTATCACACCAACCAATGAGCTTGCAAAATATGGGAGTTTTGAGGAAAAATGGAATTTCCCAAAATTTTCGATCTCACCGTTTGTTTTTTTTTTCTCTTCATATAGTTTGAAAAAAGGCGCTCATCATGTTTGCCATTGGGTGGAAAGAAAGTAGATCAAGAGCCCGGAACCGCGTACGTACCCGAACGTTTGGTTCACGTTCGCAGCTTCGGCTACAGAGAGTGCTATTACGCAGGACCAATCTCACGCGGCTGGATTGCTAGCAGGGTAGGTCGTGCCTGTATATGTATGTCTGTACGTATGTATGTATGTATGTATGTATGTATGTATGTATGTGAAATTTTCGTCTTTTTTTTGCAACATATCTCTTCGTACGAGCACTTTTCGGCAAAACGCTAAGAAATACGCCGACACCGGAAGCCCGTCCGAACACGTTGGTCGAGGTTTGAGCTCGATCCGAGCACTGTAGCTCGCGTGGCGGGCGCTTGAAGTACTTTTTGTATCTATCTCTTTATAACCACCCCCCAGGTCGATCAGGGAAATATCTTGTATCAGGAAGCTATTAATAGGCTGTGTATGTACACAAACATTTACAAGGGATATGTATATATATATGTTCGGTAGGGTATATTACCGGTACCCGGGTTGTATTTGGTGGGCGTATACGGAACGTACCCAAGCGTCGGGTACCGGAGGTGTCGAGTTCGTACCCCGAACCTTACCGGAGTGTCCAGTGGAGTAAAGTGTTGCGGCCGTAGTACCGAACACTCCCCGGTAAGGTTCTCGGTATATAGCATAATTACCGAGCATGTACCCTTGCAAACATAAAGTTGGAATCATTTTTTTGTTTTCGTGTGGCTTTTCTTTCTTTCGGAGTGGAACCATGACTCGTGTGTCGAGGCTCTGTATCTCTGTGAACAGATGCACATATAGGGTGGCAGCACCGAAGTGTCCGCGAACTCTCACTCGTGAGGCGAAGAAGAAAACCTATAATAGTTACGATGGGGGACCATAGTAAATAGGACCTACCACATACACAAAAACCTATATATTCCAGTATTTTTACGAAGCATATTTTTGGTCCTGACTATACTATCCCCCCCCCGTAATCAAATAGATTCTGCTAGACAACTTTGGGTTGGCGTCGAGTGGCAACGACGCTGTAAAACAAGCCACCAGACTTTAGACATGAAACTACTGAGCTAACCAGTTTTTTTTCCTCATACCAAAACACAAACCGAACAATAGACATGAAATTACTAAACTAACCAGTTTTTTTTCCTCATATCAAAACACAAACCGGATATAGGCATGAAATTACTAAACTAACCAGTTTTTTTTTTCATATCAAAACACAAACCGGAAATAGACATGAAATTACTAAACTAACCAGTTTTTTTTTCCCATATCAAAACACAAACCAGACATAGACATGAAACTACTCAACTAACCAGTTTTTTTTTCTCATATCAAAACATAAACCGGACATAGACATGAACTTACTAAACTAACCAGTTTTTTTTCCAAATATCAAAACCCAAACCACACACTTAGTGTATATCTACTCCCATATCGTACCAGGTAAGAACAGCAAAACCTTGAAACATAGACAAAAAACCTAGCATGAAGGAGGACCACCTTACATGCACGCACATAGATACAGCAAGGTCACCCCGACATGTTCAATTACATGAAGGTTGGGGTCTCGTGGTGAGATACCCGGAAAATTTACCGATTTCCATGGGCGGTGGAAATCTCGTCTGACATCGTCCTAAACCCCTGAAACTTGGTGCACATACCATGCGCCAAATGAAGGGGAGGGGTGGATGATGCATGACATAAGTCAGGCCTATTGAACTCATAAAACAAACCCTTGCCATTGACCGACCCAGACCAAAGAGACGGAGCACCAAGCGTACGTAATATTTGAATCTTGAAGGATAGAAGCCGGTACAAAGTGTAGGGGGATCGTTGGCCAAGCTTTCGGCAGCGAAGTCTACTCGGGAGCATTGTGGGGTAGCTACCCATGGTGAAACGTACATACGATGGAGGAAGCGACGCTGGGGCATCCCGATGTGTGAGTAAGACTTTGTGTTATGCAAGCCGTCCTTGAACCTTGCACGGTAAAAATGACCTCCCTGGAGAAAAGTAACCAGTACAGCAGCGGGGCAAGAAGATAGAAGATACGGTCGTGGGACGCCAGGATGGTTACCATGCAGATCGCCTGACCAAACGTGGGGTACTTGTGTTAAGGGTGTTGAACTTGGCTCAAGGCTACGAGCCCGTGTTGGAGACATATTTAGTGTGGTGCGCCGGCAAAGAACTGAAAGACACCAGACCCTCACGAGTACTAGGATTGGGAAGTCCCAGTAACTTGAACATTCCCACTACAAATATGAAAACAAACAAGCTGGAGATAGTCTCGGAAGAGATTCAGAGAAAAACGTGAGGCAGGGTAGGTGGAGTAAGAAAGACTGGAAGGGTAAAGTACTAGTAGTGCTGGTATTCGGAGTTCCTAGCGACATGACGAGAATAGAGTTCAAGAGGAAGTGCGACGAAGTAGGACTATACTGCTTTGCATTAGGACAAGTAGAAAGGGAGGGAGAGCATTTTCGAGTCATACTTAAACCGAAAGCGAGCATGGAGTGGCAGAGATTAGAGACAAAACAAGTGTCGGCATGGATGAGAAGACTAGGGGGTGGAGGGTATGTATAGCTAATGGAATAGCGAATCTAAGACGTAGTCCTAGGGTGAACGAAGGTAAGGGGAGGCAGGAAACAGTAACTGGCCCAAAGGGAATGGGAGAGAAACACAGTGGCGTAGAGCAAGAAGACCAAACCGGAAACGGAAACAGTAAGAAAGCTCAGAGAAAAGAACACAGAAGTAGCAACGAAGGAGAAAAAAAGAAAGACAAGAGTCGAGCGAACAGTGAAACGAAAAAAGAAGCTGAGAATAGGATCATGGAACATATGTGGATTCGCCACAGAAGAGCGCAAGAGGATACAAATAGCCGAACAAGTAAGTGAGCGCGACCTAGACATAGTAGGAATTCAAGAGTCGTGGGAAAAAGAGGGGGGGGAGGAAATAGGATGCACAATTGGAGAGTACGCATGGATAGGGAAAAAGAGAAAGGGACAGAACAAGAAGAATAGGGGGGCGGGGGGAGTAGGATTCCTAGTCAAAGAATACCTGTGTGACATAATAGAAGTGATCAAAGACAGGAAATTCGACGAAATCATCTGGATAAAGATACCAGGGGAGAGGGGAGCGACATATTATTTATTAGGAAACATCTATATGCCCCCAGAGTCGAAGAGTACGGTAAAATATATACAGAAGAAGTTCGGAGAAATAGCAGTAGATGTACAAAAATATAAAAGACAAGGAGAAGTACAGTAGTACTAGTCGGAGATTTTAACTCAAGAATTGGGAAGGCAAGCAACCCGAACGAGAACATTGGACAGTATGGGGAAGTAACAAAGAATAAGAACGGGGAAGAGATGCTGAAGTTCCTTAAGAACAATGAGATGAAGACTCTGAACGGTAGAGCAAACAAGCCAGAGCCAGAATGGACTAGACAGTGCATACAAAAGGGAGAAAGCTCCGTTCTTGACTTTATAGTGGTAGAAAACGGAAGTAGTAAGGAAACTGAAGTACATGTATGCGCAGCGGACGTAGGAACTACGGATCACTGCCTAATATGGACAGACAGCCAGCAGACGAGAGTTATCAAAAATAGGCGCGGTAGGAAATTGTACAGATGGCGAATAGATAAACTAGAAGAAAGGAAAAACGGGAAGAGTTCCAAGAAGAGATGACTAAAAATGCAGAGCATTTTTCCGATCTGCTGGAAACATAGGTACGACAAAGAACATATAGAGAGAGATATGCAGGAGCGAGGAAATAGAAGGATGGGAGAAATTGGTCAAACCACAGCAAGTAAAGTAATAGGAAAGAAGTTGATAATATGCAATAGAGCAGTAAAATGGTGGGATGAAGAAGTAAAAGAGGCTATAGGAGTAAGGAGAAAGGCACACGCAAGATACGCATCGAGCAAAACTACGTCAGGATGGGAGGAGTATGGTATGCTAGAAATAAAGTAAAAAAGGTGGTTGAGAAGAAGAAGAAAGGGGTATGGAAAGACGTAGTTATAAAACGAATGAAGACTTTGATGGCGGGATGAAGCAGATGTGGGTAGGGATAAAAGGGATACTAGGCAACAAGCAGGAGAGGCAGATACGGGGATAGCTACATTAAGAGCACAGAACGGTAAAATGGTTAGTAGTTCGAAGGGGAAAAGGGAAGTACTTGTAGACATTACCGCAAGCTAGGGACGCCCACAACCAACGAAACGTTCGACAAAGAATTTGAGAAAGATATCAACGCGTGGGCGGAGGCGAACGTAGATGCATCAGAAAGGGAAGACAGTGGTTCAGAAGGGTTACAGGGAGAGTTCACAAGAGAAGAAGTTAAGAAGTGTGTAGCTAAACTTAAGAATAGAAAGGCAGCAGGGGCAGACCAAATAGTTAATGAATTTATGAAGTACGGGGGAGAAGGAATGCTTACCATGATGGTTAAGTTGTATAACTGGATATGGAAAAACGAGTACGCACCTAAGAGATGGAGAGAAGGAGTAGTAGTAAACTTGTTTAAGAAAGGAGACAAGGCTGACCCGGGTAACTATAGGGGAATAACGCTACTAAGCACTGTAGGTAAAACGTTCTGTAAGATTTTGAACGATAGAATGGGAACAATGATGGAGAAGGAAGAAAAGATTAGCGAAGGGCAAGCAGGATTTAGGCCAAACCGTAGCTGCGTCGACCATGTGTACACATTAGGTAAGATAATCCAAGGCAGGAAAGACGCGGGGCTAACAACGTACTGTTTCTTTTTAGATGTACAGAAGGCCTACGATACAGTATGGAGAAATGGGCTGTGGAAAAAGTTGTGGGAAATAGGGATAAGAGGAAAGATGTGGAGAATGATGAAGAAGATGACGGAATGTGCGAGAAGTGCTGTGATGTTGGACGGGGAAATATCGAAGTACGTTGATATCCTACAGGGAGTTGCCCAGGGATGTACGCTATCACCTAACCTATTCAAGGTATACATTAATGACATGATAGTAGCAGTAGAAGCAGCATCGCAGGGAGTCACGGTGGGGGAAGATACGGTGTCGGGATTGATGTTTGCTGATGATTTCGTTTGCATATCAGAAACACCCGAAGGACTGCAGAAACAAATAGAGAAGGCAATCGAGTACACCAGGAAGTGGAGAGTGACGGCGAACGTAAAAAAGTGCGCAGTAGTTGTATGTAACGAAGATAATGAGAGTCGGGTAACTTGTAAGTGGAAGTGGGGAGAAGATGAATTACCGATCGTAGACCAGTATACGTACTTGGCGTAGAAATCTCAAAAGATTGCTCTTGGGATGCACACATAAATAAAATAATAGGCAAGGGTAAGGCACACGTAAGCAAGATGGAAGCAGTCCTAACAGACTCGCACCTTGACACTAGAATTAAGAGATGTATACTGATGAATGTGATTGTACCAAAGCTAGAATATGCAGGAGAAGTATGGGAAGGGAACGCGAAGCTCGTAAAACAGCTGGAAACAGTACAGATGACAGCAGCTAAAAAAGTACTAGGATGCTCAAGTACGACGAGTAATACAGTATTGAGAGCAGAACTGGGAATGTACCCACTTAAGACAAATAGAGACGTGCGTAAGTTGAAATGGCAATATAAAGTAAAGAACATGCCAAATAAGAGGTTGCCAGCCATAGCCGATAAAGCTGTATGGGAGCAAGTAACCAAAGGGCGAGCTGGAATAAGGTGGGATAGCGTAGTCGAGAAAGTATGGAAGGAAATAGGAAACCAAAAAGAGACGCTGGCCATAGAGAAATTTAGCGGATACAAGACAGAAGTGAAAGAAAGGATAGAAAGAAGGGAAAGGCTAGCACTGAGAAAGAAGGTGGAAGGGGAAGAACACTTAGAGATGTACGGGGGGTTGAGAGAAGGAATAGGAATGAAAAGGTATCTGCACGGCCCAATGGACTTCGCGAAAAAGCTGAAACTGCGATTTCGTGTAGGGGACCTGGACCTGCCAGAAAGAAGAAGGAGGTATACCAGTAGCCGGGAGGAGGAGGAAGTAGAGGCACAGATGTGCCCATGTGGCAAAGCCATAGAGAGTAGAGTTCACATAGTGGGAGAATGTGAAAGGTACAAGGAGGAAAGGGATGTGCTAGAGGAGGAGATGAGGAAAATAGACGAGTGTGACATGGAGCAGTTTGGTACACTAAATAGTAGCGAGAAAACGATCGCTATCTTAGGAGATAGATGGTGGCCACAGGCGGCGAAGCAGGAAGGGGATAAGATTAGCAAAAGGTTTCTTTGTAATATATGGAAACAACGTAATGAGCGCCCAAGTGTTGGAGGTGTCTCTATTAGGAGTAGGAACGGTGCTCCGTCTCGAAAGGGATGCGTGGTCAATGGTCAAATGACTAAGGCAAGCAACAAATGAGTTCGCCCCCCCCCCCCCCAGTGCCCCCCCCCCCGTAATCGTTTGGAAAGCAGGCGCTTATGATGCGGCCGGAAAAAGAAACGCAGAAGAAGAACAGAATGAATTTCAGATTCAAAAGTGAAAGCGGAGAGCTCTCAACAAGATCGTAGATCGATCTAAGCTTGCTCTTTGGCTGTAGACTGCAGAACCTCTTTCTTTGAATGCTTGTTGATTCAAGTGTCCCCCGAACCACGTACCCGAAGGCTCTCCGGGCCCTTCATCAACCTTCGACGTTTCTCTACACCCACCAAGAGAAAAAGCTCGCGATCCACGACCGTGAGCTCTCCGCTTTTTGCGCTTGAATTGAAATTGTTTTTTCTTCTGCTAGTCGGAGAGCGCCTACTTGCACTCGATTCTCCGACCACACTCGCTCCCTCCCTCCCTGTCGAGAGGAGAGATGAACGGAGGAGGCAGAGCACCCTCTCCGACCTCTACTACGGAGGACCATAGAAAATACGGGATAAAATGTTGCTAGTAAAAATAGGCAAACATACAGGTTTTTGTGTGTACCATGCGTGTGTTCTTCACATTAACCCGTCCTTCCTACCCGTCGGCATCCAGCACATTCAGTGTCCGTGCCGATTCTTCATCCTAGAGAGATACCAGTTCAGTGGTCACAAACCTACGACACAGAGATACTACGCTGCAATGCAGTAAGCAGAGCAGACAATGCAAAGCCATATAATACATACATTTGTTTTTCATCCCACTCATTAATATCTTCGCACTTCTGTCCCTCTCCCTCTATAGTCGTAACTCCAGGGTCACAAGGCAGGCTCTTCTCCCTCCTCCCCACTACGGTTCGTGTCTTGATTTTTATCGCGCAGAGGGTTCAGCACTCCCAACGCTCGTCGATTTGCATCGAATTTTGCTAACTCACGCTCTCGCGCTTGCCGCTATATAGTCAAGTTTTTTTTTGCGAGAAAAAGTCCCTACGAGCATGCACTCGGGGGGGCTCGAACTCACGACCTTGGCTCTAACAGGGACGATGTTCATCTGTCATTCCACCAGGGACGTGGGGACGCCGGCCTATACATATATACCACTCTGGGCGTAAATATTAGAACCATTTCACACAAAATAATTAATACCAAGCGGTCCTTATATATTGCTATTATTCTTGCCATCCGATACCGTGCAGCAGCATGGGCTTCAACGATGATCACTCAGAATCACTCCGAACGAACAAAACCCCGGAAACGAAAGGATGCATTTACATACATACATATACCAAGTATATACGAATTATATACGTACAATCACACCCTGTTCAATAGACAATAGTCTACTTGTTCATTAATAGTTTCCTATTATTTTTGACTGTCTATTGTGGTCCTCAATTCCAATCAATCCAAACGCATCGAGCTCTATCGTGCAGACAATGTCTACCAATAGAAACTAATATTAATAATAATAATGGAAACTCACCAGGCCCTATTGTTCATTCAACTTATATTAATATACAACCAACTACGTCAGTGGTCCAAGCAATTGGCATTAGTAGTTGTCTATGATACTCTATTGTTGAACCCGTAGTCTATTGCAATTTACTAGCCCATTCTATTATAACGCTAATAGCCTATTGCAGCATATTTTCGGTGATAATTGCCCCGGCAATTTCATTTCAGTGACATCCTTCTAAATCAGTTGTGCTGGCAATTCTTTTTAAATGGCACCCTTATATATCAACTGTGCTGCCAATTCCATTTAATCGACATCGTTCTAAATCAATTGCGCGGGCAATTACATTTAATTGACACCTTTAAAATCATTTGTCCTGGCAATTCCGTTTAATAGACTTCCTTCTAAACCAATTGTGCTTGCAATTCCATTTACTTGGCATCCTTCTAAATCAATTGTCCTGTCAATTCCATTCAATAGGCATACTTCTAAACCAATTGTTGCGGCAATTCTATTTAATTGACATTCTTTTAAATTAATTGCGCGGACAATTCCATTTAATAGGCATCTTTTCAAATAATTGTCCTGACACTTTCTTTTATTTGACAGACTCCGAAATAAACTGTCCAGACAATCAGGTTCTTCTATTTAATAGACAATATTATGTTACCGGTCAATTGATTTCGGACCCTGCTATTGGAATTTGACACATTAATGGATGCATGAGGATGACATTTCTTGAAGTTGCAACAGCAAACGGTTCATGAGGCTGTCTAGCGATTGGAATTGCCGGGCCAATTTATTAATGAGGCAGTCTATTAATTGGAATTGACTAGATTGGAATTTAACCAGACAACCTATTTCGGAGGATGCCCATTCAATTTAATATCTCGAACAAAACATGTGGCGGCGAAGTACGTTCCGTTTCTGCTTAACCCTTGGACAATAGACACCGCAATAGACTATTGCGCCTACAATAGACCCACCGAAAAGTCTATCAATTGAACTGAGGCCGACAATTAATTCCTAACATATTGCTGCAATTGGAATTGCAAAGACAACAACATATTGTAGTTCCGCCTACTCCTTAGAATTGCTTAGGCAATTGTTTTAGAGCTCTGTTAATTAACTGGAATTGTATCCTGCAACGTTTTCGCTCCGGAACTCCAATACTCTATTTATTATTCAATAGGATATGGGACCTACCCACAGTGGACTATTGCTTTTGCAGTAGGTCTTCTGGAAGTCCATTTAAATGGAATTGGTCGTGGTATTGCTTTTGTGGTGTATATTAATAGGAATGGTTCGGGCAATAGGTTCGTGTTCTGCCCTTCCAATAGATATTGTTTTGACAACTATTTTCCGGTTTTGTCTACTGATTGGAAGGGTTCAATAATACCGTTTCTGCTCTGACCTTCCAATTGTGATTGTTTCAAGATATTATTTCTGTTCTTGTCTATTAATGGGAATTGTTGGATCAATAGGTTTCTGCCCCAACCTTCCAAATTGAAATTGTTTCAACAATTAGTTTAAGGTCTTGCCTATCAATATACCTGGTAAGTGGTTTGGTCAGTAGGTTTCTGTCCTGACCTTCTAAATTGATTTTTCCGGTTGGTTCAATAGGGTTTGTCCTGATCTTCCAATTTTTAGTGTTCGATCATTTTTTTCTGGCCTCGACAATTCAAATAAATGGACCGTACTCGAAATAATTTGGTTGGACAATTTCAGTTGATAGACAGCACTCGAAACAAAGTGGCTGGACAATTCCGACTAATATATCTCACTCGAAATAGTTTGACTGGGCAATTCCAGTTCATAGGCATCACTCGAAATCATTTAGTTGGACAATTGCATTTAATTGACATCCTTCTAAATCAAGTGTCTCGGCAATTCCAATTAATAGACAGCACCCGAAATCAGATGTAGGCACACTTCCAATTAGTAGACAGCACCCAAAATCAGTTGCCCGAACAATTTCAATCAGTATACTTCAATCGAAATCATTTTGTTGGGCAAGCCAAATCAATAGACACCATCCGAAATCAATTGTAGCCACAACGCGTAAACTATTGTAATACGAATGGTCCAAATAATTGCCCAGGCAATTCCAAATAATTGACAGCACCTAAAATCAAATGTCTGGACAATTCCAATTAGTAGCCAGCATCCAAAATGAGTTACCCGGACAATTTCAATGACTATACTTCGATCGAAATCATTTGGTTGGGCAATTCCAATTAATAGACAACACCATAAAATGATTGTAGACGCAATAGACTAATAAAATAGGAATCGTCCAGGGTGTGATATATACGTGTACAAAAGTATAACTCCTTTCTGTATTGATTGAGCCCGTAGTACTCCATTTGCTGTCGTCTTGCTGTTGCTCGCTCGGAAGCACTCCGAATTGTGTATGGCCAGCAAACATGTTAACTGTTTTATTATACTTGCTGTATTGACACCGAAAATGCGTACCCTACATATATTTTAAAAAATTAAAAAACAACAGACAGTCGGTCGCCCCGATGGTCTAGAGGTAACCTCGAACGCTTCTGAACGTTGATGTCTGGAGTTCGAATCTCACGTGGGTCGGACTTTTGAGTTTATTTGCAAAAATAAATAAAAAACGGAATCAACTGCTGAGAGCGCCAATTAATAGTAGCGTGGGTAGGCACAATTCGATGCGAGTCGACGAGGGAAGGAAAGGCTGAAGTCTTCTCGCGATAAAAATGCAAGGCAAGAACCGTAGTGGGGGAGGAGGGAGAGGAGCCTACTTTGTGACCCCGGATCTGAGTTACGACTAGGGAGGAGAGAGAAAGGAAGGGCGAAGATAATAAATGGGATGGACAAAAAAAAAAAAAAAAAAAAAAAAAGCTGTGAGCTCGAGGATTTCGTCGAAGCTCATCTTTGCTAGCTGAGTGTAATACTTCGATCGCGCGTACTTACGGATTTTATATGTCCTCATGTAGGATGTACATCCCGTATGAGGGGGACACAATCTGAGGCTGTAGAATTCAGGAAGTGTGTGTCTATTTGTGGGGGAAGAAATAATTAAAATAAATTAAAATTAAAATTAAACAGTCTAAAATAAAGTACCAGGTATACTATAGTGTTCCGACGAGTTGACGTGATAGAGTGGGTCTACTATTAATTGTAGCTATATAACATGCCTGGTTAAGGTGATACTTTGTACCGGAACGCTTCTCCCAAAGTATGGTATAATATAAGAAGAGGTGTGCGAGGACAGGTTATGGAGTAAAACTTAAAAGCACCTGGATGAATTAAATTAATTATTAGTGACTTGGGTTTTTAATTATTTATAGTGTGCATTATTTATTTGTACCTATAAGGTAT
>MEHQ01001290.1:0-126824 GCA_008828725.1 Saccharina japonica | reverse complement strand
TCTCTGCCTCCGGAGTCGAAGGGAATTTCAAGGATGGTGGAGGAGAGCCGGTCTGCGAGGCAGGGCGGGAGCGCCCGGTCTGGGGTGTAGAGCTGCAGTCCCTCGCTCCTGCTGTAGCCCCTGGTGGGCTGGCCATGATTCTACGACGGGCGGCAGCGAAAGGCGCATGGGTCGGAGGCAGTTGCACCGGGTTAGCCTCGAATATACCGGGTGTGGCAGTTGCAGGGGTGGCAGCAGAGCGTGAAGTTCCACCTTTTACAGCAGTAAAAGTTTTGCAGCATAACGTTCGTATTTGTGTGCAGCAGGAGCAGGTGCAGCAGAGGGTGCAGCAGAACGTGTAGTGAAAATTTTTGCAGCATAACGTTCGTCTGATGTGTGTGCAGCAAAAGCCGGTGCAGCAGAGGCAGCAGCAGGGAGTGAAGCAGAAAGTTGTACAGCAGAGTTCGGCCCAGTAAAAAATTTTGCAGCAAGGGCTTGTACAGCAGAGTTCGACACAGGCAGGCGTGCTGTAAGAGCTTGTACAGCAGCGTTCGACGCCTCCCGTGCCKTACGGCGGGCACTGCGGGCACTTGGGGTACGAGCTGGGGTCAAAGGAGGGGGAGTTTTGTTTCCCGCCTCCCCAGCTGTCCAAACAGCAACGGCCGCTCGGCCTTGTACGTGTTCGGTACTGAAATCGCTATTAAAAGGAACTCGCTCCCGAACGGTTGTGGCTGTGCTAAAAATCTCATCAGCGAGAACGGCGAGAAATGCTGCGTCCATACTGAAATCCAGTGTACCATCTTCGAGGCTTGGCGCGGGAAAAAATCTTGAACCGCGTTTTTGCTGTCGAGGCTCGTACGAGTACCAGTGGTGCCCGTATCAGCCGGCCCCGTGTCGTTCCCCGGGCCAGGTAGAACTGGAAGCAGGTGTCGCAGTCTGCTCGAATACTGCTCAGCAGGTATCGTAGAGCCAGAGGCGGGGGCGGGCTGGCGCAGAACGGGTCGAGGCAGATGGTCCAAACCGGCCGGTTGGCTGAGAGAAGGCTCCCTCCTCGGAGTAGGCCGAGCGTCATCTAGAGGCTGCGAGGCTCTGGGGGTCTTGAGAGGTAGGACAACCTCAGCTGAACAAGAAGGAGCCATGGCTGAGGGCGTGAAGGACTCGACGTGCTTTCCTGGAGTGCAAGGAGATCGCAGCTCAGATGCCTGTCTTGTGGGCGGATCCGTTGGAGTGAAGGGCTCGTCTTGCATCCTCAGTGAGCAAGGGGCTCGCGGCTTGGAGGCATGTTGTCCAGGCGAAATCGCAGCAGCTCCGTAGTCCAATCTCGAGTCCACAGGTTGATCTGTTGTACTTGGCGCTTGACCTTCATCGGCGCTTCGTAGACGGCGGCCCAGCAAGGGACGCTGAGGTTCAGGGTCCTGGTCTGCGCTGCCGCGGAGGGGAGCAGATCCTCCCCGTTCTTGAGACGACATCACGGGTGACGGGAGAGCGGAGCAACGCTGCCCTCTCGCTCAGAAAGCACGAATAGCCAACGGCTAACAAAAAGGAAACCGAGCACGAGTAAAAAAAAAACTTTCTCCGTTTTAGACTCGTCCTGCCGATATGCAACGCCAAGTGTAGAGATGCTAGGTATAAGAGGACAGGGTATCCCTAGCCAGGTCAGCCTATGGAACGGGTACTCGTTGGTACTCACGTGTGTTGTTTGCGTAGAGATAGAAGAAGAGCAGGTTTATTCCGTTTTCGCGTGATGAACGACTGAAAGGCAGGTGGGATGGCTAAAAGCCATCGGGAACCATCCCTGGTTCCCACCTAAGATACCGCCTTCCAAGTACTACCAATACGATTATTATACCTGATACCAGGTATTTACCAAACGTTTCCACATCATGCCAGCAGTACCATAACAAGCCGCAGCGCGAAGTCCGACGGCCCCTAGCATAGCGTAGACCGCCCGCGGCGCCTAAATAAAGAGCAAGGCCGTCGCAAATCCAGTTTCCCGTCCCTCTTTGTCACCGAAACCACACGAGCACCGACCAGATCTCGACTTCGCTCAGACGCTCGATCGCTGTATCCCCGTCGCTCCTGCCCCCGTAGGCTTCGGGGCTGCGCCAGCCACCCAGGACACCCCAAGAGCGATAGGCTCTTAGCCGGTGCCGGCAGACCTAATCTACCGCTGGTCCGGCGCCCCGGCGAGGACGCAGGCCCTAGGTCGCCTCATTGGTCGCCCACGTGTGGTCGTTGACCCTTGTGCGTTATTCGATCTTTAAACGCAATACACCATTCCTCGGTAGGATCCAAAGTCATTTGTTTTAACGAAACTATTTTCTATTTTTATCTGTTTCTATTCAACTAAGAATATTTTCGTTCGTCGTTAAGACGGTCTCAACCCCGAAATCGTCGTAGTTTGTTATTGGGTTGCAAAAATTTTCATAGTACTCTTAGGTCATGGTCTTTTTTGTCGGGTGCCACTTTTTATTTACCTCCAACATTGATGTTTGGGTGAGGTATGGAGCTTCTCAAGTCGCCACACTGAGAAGGCAAAAACATTTGTGCATCTTTGCTACAGCAGGCGTCATGGCTTGTAGGCAAATCGTCCGTCGCCGCCTGTTGTTTGCAGCAAACTTCCTCCTTGTCTCGTGCACACTGTCAATGGATGCTTCATCGGACGCGGTTGCTGTTTTATCCTTTTTAACCTTCTTATTAGGGCCGTTACTATCTATAATGTTTCCCCCCTGTATTTTCAATACTTGTTTCTTAGACAAACGGGACACATTTTCAAAGCTTGGACGTGTACCAGAGAGAACATGGAAATGACAACAATTGCGTGAAAACTATATGGAATTTGTTGGTAATCCATGGCTCCAAAATAAAAGGCCCTTACCATGCCATTGGCGCACCAACCTTGAGACAAACATCTTCAGATTGTTTTATAGCCCATAGCTTAAAACTTGAGCATGCAGGATGGAGGGCAACACTCCATTGTCTGTGTGGTGGCGCCTTCGCAACATGTTGAACGTCCCAGGAAATAGAAGACTCCCTATTATAAGCGAAACTCAACCATGGTTGCGCTTTTTGTGCTACGATTCAAACGGCGGTGGGGCTGCTGCCGGGTTCAACCCAAATCATATGAGTGTATGAAAAACGAACGAGGAACGATGAGGTCCACCCCATGGCCTTGGGCTCACCACACTCGCACGTTCAAAATTCGTGCTGTCTAAGAAGCAGCTGCTGCGACCTCCAGCGCGTGGGCATGTTGAGGTAGTTCCAGATGCCCGAGATTGTTCGACCTAAACCTTGAGTTTTGTACCCCAGTTGTAGTTGCATTTATTGTCGCCATTTCTGCTCATGTACGAAACTGGTGGAAGCATTCCGGGCACCCGGAGCTACGGTTGTGCCGCTGCTGTAGTGCCGTCCTTGGGCATGCATACGGCACTGGATCGAAACATACGAGTACAGAAACAGGAACAAGGCACTCCCTAACGAATCTCTGCTGCATTCCACGCGAGCAACTGCCTACGAACTATGGCGTCTGGGGACTGTTCTATTGGCCTACCCGCGGGGTTTACTACTGATGCGTAGGCATGCAGATTCCTAAGCGAACCTGAACATGTAACCGCAATATTACAGATCTGGGAACTTCGCCGACTACGTCGCATACACTGACACTCTGTTTCACTCTTTTTGATTGCAAATTGATCTATCCACCGAGCCGGGTGTTGCAGGGGTGATGGCCCCGGCCTCCTGTTGAGTTCAGTGGTGTGCATGAGGTGCTGTGGATGATTATTCCCCTGTCGAAGACATCATTGCACTACCCCGCTTGTGGACTATTTGACGGACACAAAATGGCGACATCAGCAACGACCAATGCGTGATATGGGGGATGCTACGTTTTTGTTTCAAGTTTCAATAATTTCACATGGGCCGCGCGAGACGGGCGCAACACACTACCCTACCACATGTTGTGGACTCTCACGCGGCTTTTTCAACGGTTGATAACACCAAAAAAGGGTGGCTTGTGGTTTTGTATCGCTACCTCGGAGTTCATTCGAACGCACAGATTTCCCGGGTCGACAACGGCGCCTGCTACGCTAGCGGTATAGCGCATTTGGGCTGATTTTGTTTCTGAAGGAACGTGCTTCTTAACCCTAAATGGTCGCACTTTCATCATTGTGTGCAACGTTTTTCATTGCACGGTTAGGCCATGGGTTTGCTTTCGGGTTATCACTTTTAATTTCCTTCAAAATCATTTTTTGGGTGAGGTATAAAGCTCCTCAAGCGACCACCGTTAGAGGGCAAGAATATGGTGCACCTCTACCGTAGCGTGCGCCTAATAAAGGGATCCACTTGCCTCCGGGCTCAGCAGAATGGGTCACCGTTGTCACCCGTGGTTATGTATCTGTGTCGGCACTATAGTAGTACTACCCCGTACGATCACTACAGGAAGCCAAGTTCGAGAAACCCACACTTGAAGGGCAAGAAGCGCGCGCCATACTCAGTTATGCGTTCCGTAGCTGAACCACATACACCTGTGGTATCTGTTCGTAGTCACCTTGATACGATTCTCACCATACCCGCAGCGCGTATGCTGAATTTTTACACATACCGACAGAGTCCTTGAATCTGTTTTATTTTCTGTTTTTCTCGTCTTTCTTGGAAAACAATATATTGGAATGTTTGGAAACAAACATTCTCGATAGGAATGGCCGCAATAGTGACGCATGCTACGGTAGGGGTGCACCATGGTTTTGCCTTCTAAGGGTGGTCACTTGAAGAGCTCAATACCCCACCCAAAAACTGACTTTGGAGCAAGCATAGCACCGCGACCCGATGCGCAATTCCATGGCTGAAGTGTACCACGAACCCTGTTGCAACCACAAGAATGAAATCCCGACGACGTTGGGTTAAGGAACCCCGTCCGTCATTCAGGAAACGTTTCAGCCAAAAAAAGGTATACCTCTGCCGTAGCACGAGTCATCCAGTAAACGGTTCAGCTTAAAGGTGTTACTCGCACCTCTATCGTAGCACGCGTCTTGTGCTAGAAACCAAATATGCAAAGAGTGCGGTAGAATCATGATACTAAAACGGCAGTTGCTTACCTTAGGAGCTCGACCGGTCCCAGTGACAAAATATTGCCTCGAAAGGCCAAAGCTAACTGCATCCCCTAATATATCGTACACCGTGGGATAAGTCACTGTCACAGACGGCAATGCGTCCAAAGCGCCTTGGATTCGACTGCCGTGCACTCCACAGGCAGTGCCCGTGCCAACGATCGAACAGTGAATGCAACCAACGACAATCGAGCCGGGGCACACAACACTGCCGCTGTGGTCGTACATCCTATAGAAACGAAACACCGGGTGGCCGACAGGACATCTACAAGGCCAACACATCAAATTGACTACAAGGGCACGAACGACGCACTGTTACTGTTGTAGTGTTCTGGTGTGCCATTTCAACTATTTCAACCAATCCGCCGTAAAGAAGGGTGTAAACGCGCTGGCTAAGTCGTCTTTCTAAACATGAAGGGACTGTATCAGCCCCCTGTTGGGACTTTATCCGTTGGTCATAGCGTCTGCGAGCAGGTAGGGTGGGATGGCGATGGCGACACACAGGATCGGAGAGGAAATGGTGTGTCATAACTCGGTCTGGCTCTACAATAGCCAAAAGGTCAGGCCCAAATCATGATGACTAGCAGCTGCTGCGGCAAGTACCACACGCGCTTGAACTCGCAAACACCGCCTGTGATCGGACTCCACAAACATAATATTGCTCTACACAGAGTACTCGCACGTATATAGCTGCTAACGACGGCGCGGAAACGCTCAGAAACAAACGGGAGCTCAGCGACTGCACACGTTTTCTCTATGTATGTGTCATGTGCGCCATTCACGCGACTCACAGTACATGACGTCGAAGATGTGAGTCTGCTCCACTGTTCCGGTGAACAGGTGCGACCACGGCCCCTGGGCGTACACGGCAACGTCTTGGATCCGCACGGTTAATCAACGGCAAATGCATGACGCAAGGCCGGAGGGAGGAGAATGGGCAGGATAGGAACACGTGTGGGAAGAAGACACGGGACAACTTTACAAAGAAAATATGTGAATGCAATATGCGAATACAGCTATCGACTCGTGCTGCGGTACAGGCATCACCCAAACGTGCGCTCAGGGTTCTCACTCCAAACAACTATTTATCCCATTTTTGACACCTGAGTATGGCATACATTATGAGGTAAGCCCATGCCCCAGCGCAATTGCCCCCCACCCGTAGTTATCTACAGTAAATGAAAATGTTGTTCAAACATAAAACTCGGACTCGACGGTATTGGGCACGGAATGCCTCAGTTCAAGAGCCCCACGAGCGAGAAACGTTTGGTGTTCGGCTCCAGCGGGCAACGGCTACCGCGACAAGACTCTATCCCGACAGCGACAGCACCCACAACAACAGCATAAAGCGCACTGGGATCGAGCGTGACTTACCAGCGGCAGAGTGCGTGTCAAAATCGAGGTGTACGAGCGACTGCTGGAGGTAGTCCATGCCCATGGGCTCGTCGTTAGTTATGAGAGGGCGCGGAAAGGTGCCGTTTTCCGAATCTTCGGCGAAGTTGGGGCCTCCATCCTGAGTAATTTATAACAACCATTTGTGAGGACAGGCGTTATTTGGAACAATCGATAGATCATACCTGGTACCCTAAACTGCTTCATGTTCGACGTTTCGCCCACCAATGACGATCCCCAGACAACGTTTGTAGAACGATAGAGGTTGCATTCCCTGCCTGGAGAACGATTGTTTGTGTTGTACGTCCTATTTATTATATTTTCCCTTCTTTTCTCTCTCCCTCTTTAGTCGTAACTCAGATCCGGGGTCACTAAATAGGCCCTTCTCCCCCCTCCCCACTACGGTACTTGCCTTACATATTTATCGCGAGAAGATTTCAGCACTCTCTTCCCTCGTCGACTTGCGTCCGATTCCGCCTACCCGATATACATATATACGAAGCTTGATCGACTATCCGCCTCCCAAGGACAACGTAACAAACACGGAGAGCCCCCTTTTTTGAGCGAACACGGCTCCAAAATAACACACGTACGGGAAGAAACCCGATACAGCCCATTGCCTCCCAGCTGAACTGAACCCTCGGCCTTTCTCCGCCAGATAGCAATGCAGCGACTGCCCCACGCGCAATCAACGTCTCCTTTATGTCCGAGTTACTCACGTAACAAATGGAGCCGGGGCCGTTGCCAAACGAAATGGCGTTGTACGGTAACCCATCCGCGGCGTAGTTAGGAACACCGGTGTGCTCGGTAGCAGCTGTGTCCACCCCCATGCATAGGCCCGTCACGGGTGAGCCGCGACCACAGAATCAATTGAAGGCGATGGAATGACCATGATCGGCCGTGGAGACTAACAGGGTGTGTTTGGAGTCGGTGTTGTCCATAGCGTACTGGACGGCCTCCTGGTACGCTATTCCATCCTGGAACATTTTCCGTGTACGCAACTTCAGCACAAACGGCATGGGCGGGTTATCGATCACCGAATGAGACTGGTCGGGCCAAACGATTCGGCAGCCCCACCTACTGTACTTGCGTGGTGGTGTGGTCGTCAGGACGGCCACGGAGTGGGTACAGTGCGCATCCCTCTCGACCTGCTGCAGTCACCGCGCGCGTGAGAGATTCAGGCCAGTCGCGTTGCGTGGGTGCTACAGCGTAATACACACCACGACAGGACAACATAGCCTCACAGCGACAACTATCGACGCGCGAATACAACTCACGTGCGCCTCATGTTTGAATCGTGGTTGGCGTGATCGACACGGCCAGCCTCAACTATAAGGTAGTAGCCGTCGTCATGGTTAGAGAGGAACTTTATGGCGGCTTTTGTCATGTCCAAGATGGACGGTTCGTCGCTGTCTTCCCCCGCCGCCATGCGATCATAGTCGAAGCTGAGACTACTAGACGCGAACAGGCCCAAAACTTTGCCATCGCTGGGTCGAGGGGCGAGGTGGGTGCGTATACACATGTTTGAACTCCGCACGACAGCAGCAAGCAGTGGCGGTATCGGTGCTTAGTGGCGATCTTTTGCTCATTGCAAGTCTTGCGAATGTAATCAGCTGTAACCTCGCTAGAGGGAAATCTTGTCCTGGGCAGCAAGAAAAAAATAGGTTTCCCCGGACTGTCCCCCTGTTCCTATTGTCACACCATGCGCGCTAGATATATACTCCGCTGTGACCCTTCATTCCGCCGGATGAAACGAGTTTCACAAAAATAAGCCAACACTTCGCCAGTACTGCTTCGCACTAAACAGCGTATGGCAGTAAGCACCCCAGCCTCAATCCACAAGCACTACTGCTGTGACCCGCGATTCCTGGTAAATACTACCCTCGATCCTATGTACACGAAAGTCACCTGTCCGAGAGATCGAGGTCCATCAACTCTTCTTTGGTCTGGACAATCATCGCTCCGGCCTCGGCTTCCTCGGCGATAAGATCGCGTCCATCCATCCGCTTCCCGCTCGCTCCCAACAGGTCGACTTCCGAGGCATTGTAAAAGTTGCGTCTACCCCCGCCGGCGGCGAAGTCCAACCAGGCGTCGTCTCCCATCATGGCCATCACGAGCTGTCGCCAACAACATGTACACAACAATATCAAATGTTTTTTGGCCCTGCCGAGGTATCCTCGAGGTCGGTACGCTATATATCTGAAAGCGGCACCCACACTTGCTAGACAGTACACAGAGAGTCGTGTTGTGTGTTACCGTTCGGGATCTGGGGAGTTGCGTTTTGATCGCCCCGCTCTTCCAGAACGTTCGATTTTGTACACTGGTTGGATACCGTGTTTTCAGCAGAGAGGGAGGGGAAAACACAATGTTGGATTGATAACCCGGGTTTTGGTGGATAACCCATGGTCACCCTTTACGGATGGTTGCAAGAGGTATTTTTGTGCAGTAGGGGTAGGATGTACAGCGTCACCTGCTGTGCGATGTTGATCTGCTTCGTGCATCCCGCGTGTACCTCGGCTTCGTAGTTGCGCTCGGCGCTTCTAACGTAGACGGCGGCTGCGGTGGCGTGGGTGATGCTAGTGGTGGCGACCGAGCCAACCTTCTTGCTCATCCCCTTCGCCTGTTTTGACGAAACGTGCAACATGCTGTTGGTTGCGTGGATCAAACCGCTTGCTTTGCGGCTGCTAATTGTGGGAAAACACAACTTTTTATACAGTAATATTCAATAGAACCGTGCTTTATATTTCGAGACAGCGTTGTATCGCTTACTGGATATCAGACAATCTACAGTACTGTAGTTCCTACCAAGTACCTGGTGTAATATATTACTTTTGAAAAGAGAGCAGCATATATTTACTGTACATACCAGGTGCCGCTGTTGTTGGCGTCGGCAACGAAGTACAACAGCCGTTCAAAGGGAAAACCCGCGAGGTAGACTACATTGAACGCTTCGAACGTGCGATATACACCAAACATCGTCCCATAACCGGGGGTGGCCTTCGAAAGAGATGATGTCGGCTACACGAGAACAGATTACGATACACCGTACCACTCTGAACGGAAACATACTGACCGTTTAGACACTCCTGTGATATCAACAACACCAAAATGGGCACTTGACGCGTGCTACGATAAATATAGCTACGATAGAGGTATACGGTTTTTGGCGTAAACGTTTTCTGAGAGATCGCGCCCCTTATAACCTAAAATCGGCGTTTGTTTTTCCTTATTGCGTTACAATGTTTTTCATCGTATATCTAGGCCATGATACTGCGGTTCGTCAGGTGGAGCACTTTATTTTCCTCCAAAATCTGTTTGTTTTGTGCGAGCATATAGCTCCTCAAGTACCTAGCCCAATATTACACATGGGGGCACCTCTATCGCAGCATGGGTCGGTCACTTCTTTCGACGGCTCCAGCCGCCCTCTGGTTTGTCTGCAAGCGCCTTCGCGTCACTTGTGCGACTACCGTTACACCGGATAGGGTGCAAAAAAACTGAATGACACATATATCTCAGGGATCACTTCCATCGTGATCGACCTATAACAGCACGAAAACAAAAGTAGGAAGCGTTTGGGAAAAAAAACAGAGCACTACTAACTCTGGCCCGACGAAGCTGTCTTTTGCTATAGAGCGCCAGCCCGTTGGACTCGAACGAGGCGATGGGCTGCGACTACGTCCTTTGTCGTGTGCATGTATGGATGGACGCTCGAATAATTTGTTTTGTTTTCTTTGGGACCGTTTCCTGCCGTGGGCCATCCCTGTGCATGAAGTAAGGCTGCTTCCATCAGACAGGTCAAGGCCTTCCCTCTAGATTTTGTATCTTCCGGTATGAGAGGTGTGTAGGTATCTAGCTTGGGGCAATCCGAACCAGGAAAAAATGTGCGAGATCATTCAGCTCCTACGAATTCAACCCGGCAACATGATCTACAAGTAGATTGGAGTCATCCCTTGGTAGGGGAGCAGCAGAATTTTCTGAGCTCCTTACATGAGGAGCTCAATATCTCACCCGAAACATGACTTGGGAAACATTCGTTCGCGCCACCCGACCAAACCTCCCAATGCGGTAGTCCGAAAACAAATATACCAGAAAAATAATAACAGTATTCGGTGGTTACTCACGTGAGGAGTACAACCGGTCAGAAAATATTGAGCCTAAAAGTGTGGTACCCCTACCGTGGGATTGCTCATTGTACAGGACGGAAACAGAGTGTCTGCCCTGAATAATCTAGGTCATAAAGTGGATTTCGGTGATGTGTCAGATGTATGAATGGCTGTGCTACGCCGGCCACATATATTCACATGCCAGGCGTGTATATCACCTGCAGGCAGGACGGCATCAGACAGGTCATGGCCTTCCCTCTAGATTTTGTATCTTCCGGTATGAGAGGTGTGTAGGATCTAGCTCGGGGCAATCCGAACCAGGAAACAATATGCGAGGTCATTCAGCTCATACGACTCCCACCCGGCAACATGATCTACAAGTAGATTGTACAGGTCGGAAACAGAGTGTCTGCCCTGAATAATCTAGGTCATAAAGTGGATTTCGGTGATGTGTCAGATGTATGAATGGCTATGCTACGCCGGCCACATATATTCACATGCCAGGCGTGTGTATCACCTGCAGGCAGGACGGGGCCTTTTTACGGTCGGTATACGACCACTGACAGCATTCTAGACTCGATGGGTACGAGCAAACTCCTGCCTAGTAACGTCTGCTCTGTCTGGACCGAGGCGCCATTATGATTGGTATACGATTCCAGAACGACTTCAAAGAACGAAACGGCAGTTCACAAAACACGAACAGTTTGACGACCTGGTTCAAGCTGAATTAAACAATTGTAGTATTCGTCGGAAGTGTCCGTCGTTCTATGAGCGGGTACGATATTATATATATATATATATCGTGTCGTCTAGAAGGTACGAACACGCGAAAAATTGTAGAGATCGAGAAACACAATACTTGACGTTCCCTCGTAGTAATATAAGAATATTTGAAATACACCAGGTATATATAACCGCATATCCCTCCACTGTTGCGCTTGCCCGAGTACCGGGACATCATCAGCCGGAATTCCTCGGCCCCATATACTGTAAGGGAAGTACGAACCCTGTACGATTTAGTCCCTTCCCGCTCGCGTTGTCCTATGCGTCGCCTTGATCGCAAAACTAAAGACGCACCTTATCGGCGATGAGGGGCAGCTCGTTGCCAGGAAGAGTGGAGCAGTCGCCACGAATCACATTATCGGAAACACCCAGGACGCCCTTACCAGGGACAAATGTAGAGCAAAATCAGCAGAGAAGGCCCGAGTCAGCTTGCTTTTGTCATTCATCCGTGTCAGTGGCAAATAACACGCCGTTCTTACGCTCGAGAAACAGAGTGAACCTCGTCTCCCTCTCTTTCTCTCCTACGGGCCGTCTCGGGCTCTTCGTTGGGTTACTCTAGCCGACGGAGGATTAGATGCAATTGTAGGAACGATTTTCGGTACATATACTCTCCAATGGTAGAAATAAACAGTACCTCCTCTCTTCTCGTTTGTCCCGGGTTCCGCGTTCCGTTATTGTAGCTTAAATGACTGGATGCAGAGCTATCAATGATGTGTTTATACTATGTATATTCCATTTCCATAATATACTTGGTATTTCCATCAGCATGTACTGTAGTTACGCTGCTTCCCCATCTACCTCCCAACTCAGATAACTCATATTCGGGATAACATAGTGGGCGCTCCCCCACCATCCGCCCCGCTACGGCGCGAGCCTTGATTTTAGTATGCACACGCCCACATACAGTCTATTTGTCGTACTACGTATTTGATTTTTGTCGATTTTTCCCGTATCCTTAATTGAGGCATTCTGGTGAATTCCGGGGCCATCGATATATATATATCCTCTCAGCATCATGGCGTCGGGTGCGGGGGATGTTCACGGCACGATCGAGCGGTGCCCCTTACACGCGCTACACCAAGCAGTCGAAAGCGTCACCGGATACGGTCTACACGGCGCCCCAACGCACTCCCTGTTCAAACAGTAGTATCTGCGATCAGATCGCCAATGCCGAGACGATTCTTAAACGCGGCGCCTTACATCGGATATCAATCATCCAGTTAAGGCATACACCAGTACGTATTGGCCCGACACCGTCCGCACGTGCGCCATGTTACTGGTATTGCAGTTGCACGGGAAGTTGTACTCGGTGCGGATAGTACGAATGAAGTCACCTGCTTGGTCTTGTGTCCGGTATTCAAGGCAATGGCGGTACAGGCCGAGTCGGCGGTCTGCGCGTTGGTTATATACGTCTTGACTATTCCAGCCCAAGGCATCCTGCCCGACAACGATCGGGAAAAAAACACACCAGGTTTGGATTGGAGGATGTACTGCATAAGCATGCATGGCCGTAGTCGTATGGTCATAGACCCTCGTATCCCTACAATGCCGGGACGGGGCATGTCGGGTGGTCACCGACCAGGCAGACATTGCTAGCAACAAGCGCAAAGCGCCGTTAGGTGCTCGGTCGCATAAAGAGTGAGCCGGATCCTGCTAAGAACCGCCTCTGAGGCGGACTTGCACATGGATGACAACTTCAATGAGGTAATTTGATTTCTGGTGTGGCCACTTCCTGAGGCAGCACGGGGAGCACTGTGCGACTGACGCGTGCCACGATAGAGGTAGCACTTTTGGCTGACTTTTTTTCTGAATGATCGGGCTCCTTAACCCAAATTCGTCGAACTTTCATTATTTTGTTGCCATATTTTCGATCGTATACCTAGCTCGTGGGATTGTTGGTCGGTACCACTTTTGGTTTCCTCCAAAATCGTTTTTCGGGTGAAGTATGGAGCTCCTCAAGTGAGGAGCTCAGAAAAATCACGGTGCACCTCTATCGTAGCATTCGTCGACTGCCTCGTGGGTGTCTTACCGTATACACACTACGTGATACGATCATTGCTCTTGAGGGAAGTTGACGGTTTCAACCCCACAAATGATCTAACAAGACCGACAGCCTTGGTGAACGCCAAAAAAACTAAAAACTAAATACAACCTGGTTGTCTACTCGTAGCTTACGCACAGTGAGAGGCATGTTTTGCAGCGTCGTCGCCAACCGACGCCAACCCAACCTCAAAATGCATTACATATTTATATGTCGATTCAGGACACGGGAGACGTGTTTCTCGGTGGTTGAAAGTAGAATCCCACGTGATGGAAAGTAGCGTAGACCTCACATATGGCACTTCGGCATGGGAAATTCAGTGGTGTACTACAGTATCTTTGTGCGTTTTCCCGTGGAGATTGCGTCCCTTCTTCCATGCGAATCGAACGCCCCTTGTCGTATCCAATGAGACTTTCCCCACGGGTCCACATCTCGTACATTTCACACGCTGGCACATGGCATGTCCAGTTGGACAATACATGGGACTCCCCGCGTGTGCACGCACATAAGTCCAATGGAAAGTCCCACGAGGAGCCCCATAAGGAGCTTCATGATATCCAAAGGGACGTTTTCACTGGTGGTACGGTAAAGGGGGACGCGTGGTACGCTAGAGGTACAATGTACCTTTTTTTGGCTGATTTTTTTTTGTCAGAGGGACGGTGCTCCTTAACCCAAATTCGTCGGAATTGTATTTATTGTGCTGCAAAATGTTTGACGAATGCTACGATAGAGGTGCACCGTGATTGTTCTGAGCTCCTCACTTGAGGAGCTCCATACTTCACCCGAAAAACGAGTTTGGAGGAAACCAAAAGTGGTACCGACGAACAATCCCATGAGCTAGGTATACGATCGAAAATATGGCAACAAAATAATGAAAGTTCGACGAATTTGGGTTAAGGAGCCCGATCATTCAGAAAAAAATCAGCCAAAAGTGCTACCTCTATCGTAGCACGCGTCGTTTGGTTGTATAGTTACAGTAGGCGATGGGATTGTTGACCAGGCAGCCCCCCCCCCCCCCCACCCGTCCATAATCCGTTTTTCGGCGAATCACTATTAGTATAGAGCCGGATCAAGCGAGGAGGAGCCGATAAAAAAAATGGTGCACCTCTATATATCGTAGCATGCATGGGGGGTCACTTTTTGTATTTTGGTTTCCGCCGCTAAGAGCAACTCGTCCGAGCGACCTACTCAATTCCGTTGCAGTCGTCGTAAGCGTTTACTATCATTCTGTGTCGCTTAAGCGTCACCACGGGAGTGGTTGTGTCAATGCGCCAACAAAGGTTTCTTCAAGTCTTGAGTTTTGAGTAAGGACTGCTAGAGACACTTGCCCGGGGTGGACTAATCGTGGTAGTGAAAATAATGACATCATATCCTTCACGCAAGCACCAGAAAAGTCTCTTCCCGTTTCCAACGGCACATCCATGGGACGGTCCATCGAACGAACATGGGGTGTGGAGAAGATGATCACTTGATTGTAGTGTAGGAGCCTACCCAAATAACTGACTTCGCGCAAATTTGAAAGGTCAACACGACGAGCCATGCTGCGCCTTACAGGTACCTCCCGAAAAATAATAATCTGTATTTCGGGTTGTGCTTCCTCGGCTGAGGGTCCACCCCGATAGAGGCGTGCTACGTACGGCAGCTCCGTAACCCTTTTGGGGTGAAACGGTTTCTGAATGACATATGGGGTCCCTTCGTCCGAAACCGTCGGGATTTCAGAAGTGTGGTGTGCAGTATTGTCTAGTTTATGCTCAGGCCAGATGAATATTGTTTTCCCTCTTTCGCTACATTAATTAATTATACCCTCGACGCACATGTGCTACGATAGACGTGCACCTTGTTTTCGCTGAGCTGCTCACTTGAGGAGCTCCATAACCTCACCACAAAACACAATTCCGAAGAAAATAAAAGTTCGACTTTATGAACAATCTCATGGCCTAATTATCTAATTATACCCCGGAAACTATTGAAACACAAGACCGAAAGAAAGTCGGACAATTTTGGGTTAACCCTTTCAGAACTGCAAAACTGACCCCCCACTAATTCCAAGTGGTTTGTCCCCAAAATCGTGGGACCAGTTCTTAACGGGTTACGAAGCTCTACCATTCAGAAAACGTTTCAACCAAAAAGTGTCACTGGGACTACCTCTATCGTAGTACGTTCCTGGAAGCACGAGAGACCACGAGGAACTTCACTCGGTTCCTGAAGGTTTTGCAGATTTTCGCCCCCTCCTGGAACTGAGACCATAATAGCGACCCCTCCCCCCCCCGAACAACCTACTATATACCAAATCATATATATGCTCGCGCAGGACGAATGCTACGATAGAGGTGCACCGTGATTTTTCTGAGCTCCTCACTTGAGGAGCTCCATACTTCACCCGAAAAACGATTTTGGAGGAAACCAAAAGTGGTACCGACCAACAATCCCACGAGCTAGGTATACGATCGAAAATATGGCAACAAAATAATGAAAGTTCGACGAATTTGGGTTAAGGAGCCCGATCATTCAGAAAAAAAGTCAGCCAAAAGTGCTACCTCTATAGTAGCACGCGTCGCAGAATTTGGCTTATGGTTCATCGGATATATATATATGTGGAAAAGCTGTTATTCGCGTCCGAAACCTGTTTTTCGGTGAGGTATGGGGATCCCCAAGTGGCCACCACCAGAAAGCTCATGGTGTGCACCTACATGCAGGCTACTTTAAGGTGGTCCCGTGTTACGATAGAGGTAGTCCCAGTGACACTTCTTGGTTGAAACGTTTTTCTGAACGACAAAGCTCCTCAACCCAAAACCGTCCGACTTTCAGTCTTGCGTTTCAATAGTGTCCAGGGTATGATTAGGTCATGAGGTTGTTCAACGGGTAGAACGTTTAGTTTCTTCGGAATTGTGGGTTTTGGTGAGGTTATGGAGCTCCTCAAGTAAAGAGCTCAGCAAAAACATATGTTCGCGTCTATCGTAGCATGCGTCGGCAGCATGCTTCGATATAGTAAGAAAGTTCTACGGGATCATCATATGCTTGCCATGGGAAGCTCCATCATGGGGCTGATCACCTTCCATAGATTATCGTGGGCTTTCGAAAGGGAGGTGGCGGGGCCCATGGAGCGTCGCAGGGATAAGCATCACGCACCGCACTGTCAATATAATGGGCGGACACGATACACGCAAAAATGGGCGGTCTCGTGGGACGTCCCGAAAGCCAGTCTCATCTGGGTAGAAAGGTGCAAGTCCCATGTGTGTCTGTTGTCCCGCATGGGCAGTCCTACGGGCCTTCCCCGTGAGATCAGGCGGTGTGTCCCAGGGGATGATGTGCCATGGGAACCTCCAAGTGGAAAAGTCGATCCGTCTTACGGGGAGGCACGATGCATCCCGGTAGCGAGATGCATCTCATGGAGCGTCCACTTGCTACCGCGATGTATCCAGAAGCACATTATCATAGCTGTTTAGGTTGTGTGGGGATGTGGCGACGGGCTGCCCCAGCGCAGCCTGTAAAGGTTGACTCGCCACCTCCGAGCGCAGTCTAGTCTTGCCTGATGTGCCCTCCAACCTCCAACGCACGTTTCACCATGCTACACGCCGTTGGATTATGCTTGTCAGGCAGTTTGCGAGTGTTCGCGACGTGCTGAAGCTCTAGAATGATGGGCACATTTCGATGAAGACGCATGCTACGATAGAGGTGCTCCGTGTTTTTGCCTTATAAGGGTGGTCACTTATCACTTGAGGAGCTCTATATCTCACCAAAAAAAGGGTTTCGGAGGAAATTAAAGTGCTACCCGATGAATAAAAGTGCTATTCAATGAAAAATGCTGCAACACCTTAATGGAACTCCCACGATTTCGGGCTAAGGAACCCGATCATTCAGAAACAATCCAGCAAAAAAGTGCCACCTCCATCGTAGCACGCGTCAGAAAGTTCAATCACAATACGCGTTTACAGAAGCAGCAGCAGATCATCCCGTCTTGGCTTCCGCCTGTGCAGACTAAGTTCGAGGTGACACCATCAGGCTCCTCCAGCGGATTCCTAGCGGGCGCGTTATCTTCAATGCGATGAAGGGTATGGCACATCCGGCTATACTGTTGCAGACAAATCTACCATTAAGAAATAAATATTGTTTCTGTCGAGCTGTAGAGCCACATGGAAACCCGGGGATGGGGGATGTATCAGATATTCCGTGAGGGTACATACGCACGTATGATATGGTATTTCAATCTGATACCGATATGTATATTACGTAGAGCGGAAGTTGTTGTCTGAAAAACGCCTACGCATGGCCCGCGTTTCGGATACGTGTGGTCCGCGTTCATGATTTCTCGCGGTTCTGGCCAGTTTCTGGCCCGTGTTGGGTCCGTTTCTTTTGTTGTCAAGATTCGGAGGGTTAGGTTATGTATTCGTACTCGTAGAGGTTTGTTTTGGTCAACGCCTGTGCCGCGCTGTCCGCAAAATAATGCAACACTCCCCCCCCCCCAAAAAAAACCTACCTCCGAAATCCATGCTTCGCATATATTGGTATCAGTTGGAGTACCGAGCTCCAATTTAGAGTAGCTTTCTGAAACACATAAAAATGGATCTTTGTTCCAAATTCCTCTTTGTCGTTCCAGGTGGTTTGTAGTTTGTAATTCTTCGCAGGCCGTCTACGTATATACGTGGGGGCTATGATATACCTTCGTACAGTACAGGACACCTAATGAGAAACAGGCTAATAGGAAAGCCGGCCTGAGATTTAGAGGAAAATAATAAATCCCGGAATCGTTCTCTTGAAACTAGTCTGGAAAGCACCCTCTCTCAAATGAGAACCCCAGCCCGAGCCATATTTTTCCCTGTTTCTTACTTTGTGCCCTGTACTGTATATATACCAGAGGGTACTCGACAACACATTTCAGATTTCAGAGAGAGAGATAGGTATGGGCACTCTTCCCCTTTCCCATTCTCCATACGTAGCAATTTAGAACCTGTACCGTATTGAACTGAACTGCGGTGACGACGGCCATGTTTATCGGCAACAGAGCGGTCCCTCTGGCGATGTATCCGTGCTGCCATACGTCGTAGCTGTACTATGAATATAACGTTCCTCGTTATCGGTAGACTGTTCGCCGTTCTGCTCACTCGTTCATCCTCGCCCGCCGCCTACGGTGTGTCATACGCTAATCAAAATTTCAGCATCACTTCGCGACCTTTCACTATATCACTATCACTTCGCGACCTACTGCTGTACTATTTACTAATACTCGTATCGTATATACTACTTTCACCACGTGCGTTTCACTACGAGTACATGTTTCTCGGAACGTTCGTTTTAGAACCGACAGCAATACGTATGGATCGCTACTGTTCTGCTGCAACACATTCAGGAAGTACACCCGTATATATATATATATTAAAAAATTAAAAAAAACAATATGTGACCTCCCTTCTTGAGTTCCACAGATGTCAGATTTTGTGCCCCTCAAAACCCGTACGAGTAGTTCGCGCGATCAAAGTATCCCGCTCAGCTTGCAAAATATGACTTTCGATAAACTCCTCGACCTCACAGCTGTGTTTATTAAAATATTATTATATTATTAGATTGTTTCAATATATATGTACGATACATATTATATAATATAATATCATATGTACAAGAAGAAAAACTGAAGATCCGTTCTTCTACGTATGCTATTGCATTACCACTACTACTCGTATTACACAATGCGGCAGTATTAATGCTCTCCTATATACTACACTACTACTACTACTACTGCTACTACTACTACTACTACTACTACTACTACTACTACTACTACTACTACTACTACTACTACTACTACTACTACTACTACTACTACTACTACTACTATTTATGCTCTTTACCAACATGCATCTACCGCCTCCCCACTGCGGCGTACTGCTACTCGTACCCTGTCTGGTTTTTACCATGACAATGGTGAAGGAAATGCGTAGTAAGTAATCACATCCTCTATTAAGCATTCAGTAGGAGTCCTTCTAACCCCCACTGGCAGCCAATGCCAAGGTCTTGGTTTCGATTAATGGATGAACCACAACATATGGACCACTACTCGTACGACTACATTCATACTCTCTACCAGCATGCCTCTACCGCCTCCCCACTACGGCGTGCTGCCACCCTGTAGGCAGCGAGGACAACATTACGAGGGTTTTCCCGGTCGACCTACGCGCTCGCCACTGCTGACGTTCAGGGCCCACGTCGAGGTACCAATCGAACAATACCCCCGGGTACAGCGCTAGGCAGGTAGACCTGAATGAGTTCGAGGTATTACCCGACGTTTACTCAGTTTGACTGTCAGATAGTTGTCCTGGCCTGAAATATCCGATGTTCGACACATCGAACTCCGTCATAAGTATCAGTACCGCGTCAGAGAGAAAGGTGACTTATGTGCTTGGATTTCTGAAATGGCAGCCAACGGCGATTAATTCAAAACTCCCGCAAGCAGGATTTTCATTACCGCGTACGCGTGGTTGACGTTTTTCGCTTCGCCTGCCTTGTAAAGCTGCGCAACACACCCGAAGATGCTACCCTTCCACGCTTTTCGGCGCTTTATGTCCATGCAAGTAGCGTAGTGGTTTGGCAATTTACACAAATCGTAACACAACGTAGAGAGTTAGAATATATATACAAGTATTTACGAGGAAATAGCTTGCTCCGGTGCGGTTCTGCGTCCGGTTCCACAAGAGAGATCAGTTGGTGTCGTTACTGTTGCACATCATGTAATATCCGGATCTTCCTTGTAATCCGCTCCTCGGTGATCCGCGTTCATGTCGCGAAGGGATTACACTGCTGTAAGTACGGGCGACGAGAGGCGGAAATGAAGATAGATGTACTTTGAATGAAGTGTCTACTTTGAAGTTTTAAACAGGTTTCGCCGTTTCATAATTGTGTATGCAGTGGTCTGTATTTTTTGTAAGCTCGGCTATCTCAGCTACAGGAAAAACGCACTGGTTCAATCGACGTCGGTTCGTCGACCCAACGATCAGCAGCGGCAGAAGAAACGTCAGAACACCATTTCGGCGACAACGACCGTAGCGATGACCACTGGCGACACCGACGATGGTGCGATGAATTGTGGTGAGAAGAAGCCTGTGCAGTGACCCACCCCACGGTAATGCTTTGCGTGTTTTGGCTCAACAATATATGTCTGGCTATTGGTATACTCCTCAAAAGGGCAACTAGTAGCGTGCAGTCTAATATGTGTACTACTCGAGCAGAGCGAGCACCAATAAACCGCGATCTGGCTGCGAGAGCAAACTCGTTTTAACTCATGTTGCGGGTGCGATATACTAATAGTGCTGAGCGCCTGGTGTAAAGATCTGGCTAAAGAGAAAAGGCATCCCCCCTTCTCGTAGCTTTGCTTCAGCTGATCCCTTCCTCTCCTCACCCCCCTCTGCTGACAATCATATTCCAGCCACACCACCCGTTCAAACAATGATGACATATGCCGGCTTGTGGTGGTTACCCCGTAGATTCTTGCGGTTGCCGTGATGCGTAATAAAGCGAAGGCATCAGGCACAACTTTCCTTATTGATCTAACGTTTCGTCGGCTGCGAAAAAACAACGTTAACGAGCACCTAGCGGCCTCTTGTTTGTATTCTACGTATATATACGTACATTTCCTTGAGAATATTGTGTTCAATTTTCTTGAGTGACGTTATTTTCGTTTCCGTCGGTAGTTTGTGTGGGAACTACAATACCGGTGGCTACCCACTACCAACGGGTATGCACCCCTCACATGATGGAAAGACGGACCTTCTAAATCGGAGGGGTTCTGGTTTGTACAGGAAAACAGTACGTTCGACCCCTCGAGTGAATAGGTCTCGCTAGCGTGTTTCGCCGGCACCTTAAAACTTGACCTATCAGAAAGCTGCTGGCAGGAAACGTCTTCCTCTGCAACGATAAACATGCATTCTCTCGAATATGAATGATCGTCTTCACACGCAATATTTTGTCTCAGGACACCAGAGTCGCGCATTGCTTCTGTATAAGATCCATCTCCGTTGTCGCCCTCATTTCCATTGTGCCTCAGCTCGCCTTCTCGCTTCAGCACTACGGTAGACTCCATACATTCAACCGCCGAGGCGTTCATTGTCTGGGCGACCCGTTTTACCATCGGGTGTTGTCGACCCTATGCTTGTTGTATAATGTCACGGCTTGTACACAAACCAAGCGCAGAGACCCCATTATCGGCTCCGTCCGGTTTCGAGATCCCCAGGTCGGCCACGGTTGCGAGGAAAGTCCTGTAGACCAGTGGATTTCTCATGCAGCTGATTAAAAATATATTACGACTTCTCTTTGAATTCAAGGACTCCGCTCACCCGTCAGTGACGGCGGTTGAAGGCTGACCACAGACAACAATGGGCAACGTCATAAATACCCCGGCTGACAGGCAACCCGCAAAGAGACAAGGAGAAGACGACGCCAGGACTACCGGCAGTACAATGTCTATGTGCAAAACAAACACAGGTGCTCACATATATCAACGCATACAAAACACACACCCCGGCGAAGAACGCCACCACTAACAGTAAAAAAGCGGTCGCTCTTCTTCAGCACACCAGACACACAAGCACGCCCAAAACCCCCTACATAGCGATGTAAACCGAAAGCCCGACCGCGAACGATAGTGCAAAAGCCCCCGCTACGCCCCCGCTGCCGGTCCCGGCCGTGCCATTCGAGAGGGTAGCTTCGTTGTCTCCGATGGGCGACGGTGTTTTCTCGAATTCCCCCAACGTAACCGAAACAGTGGGGGGCGCCGTCACACGAACACCTTCTACTGATGCTGGTGCAGGGGTGACATTAACACTGTCGTCATCGACGCCGCCTGCTGCCGGGGCCGGGGTGGTGTCCTCCACTTCCCCATTGGTGTCACTCGTGGGGGCAGGGGTGTCCGCAAGCGTGTCGTCAACATCGACATTGGTGGTTGGGGTCGGAGTGTCGTCCTGCACTTCGGTTATCGGGGATGGGGACGGGGGAATTCCTATCGGCACACTGGCCGGCGCGGTGGTCTCAATAAACACGGTCGCCGCTTCCGATGTGCACGATATGACGCTGCGGCGTCGGGCACGGGGACACGTCGGGGGACAGGCCGGGTAGATGGGAGGTTAGGGATACCTTGCACACCTAGGGCACCACGCATATATCGTGGACTAGGTGATGGCTGGAGGTACGGGCGAGCGCGTGGCACTAGAAGTGGGAAAAAGCTGGTGGAATGGACAAGGAGACGGGACGAAGTAGAATGGTAGCGAGAGCGATATGCCGTTGGGGGAGATGCAGGCAATGGCAGAGGGGAACCTGAGTGTGCGGAGGCTTTTCGTGCGGCAATCTCTATACGTCAGCCATACTCTAAGTGCGATCAAAACTATACGCTTGGCACTGGAATTGTATCACGGCGCGGGGTATGGCAGAAAAATATTTAAAAACAAAGTTGAGTCTCTTAAGAGCGCTGGGTAGACCCTCAGTCAAATGCTAAACTGGAACTGCATCCATTTTTCTGCGGTCCCTCATTGGAGGAGCTCTATACTATTAGTAAGTAATAGGCACTATTAGCAAGTGACCAAACAAAACACCTAGAAATATGAGAGTAAAGCCCGATAAAGCATTTCATGGCCTAGGTATGCGCAAACACATTTCGCCAAAGAAAGACGTAATTCTAACATTGTATTTGTTAAGGAGCGCCGTCATTCAGTAACTATTTGCCTTGTATAAGCGAACATATTCCACGTCAATAGTAGCAGGGGACCTCAGATTAAGCCCCCCGCCAGTCGGAGTTATTAGCGGCAAAGATGTGGAATCCCTATTGCAGCACGAGTTAAAAATCCAAAAGCGAAAAGTGAAACACGCAGCCCCATCTGATCCTCATCATTTAGATGAGGACTTCAAGAACTGAACACAATTCAACCGCAGTGTGACGAACGTAAATACCTTACTACGCACGGTAACTACCTTGACAAACGTGTGCGTTCCGCGCCGACAAGACGGCTTGGGTTTATATAGCAAGATGGCATGCATGTTTCTCACCCGTAGTAGAGGCCACCGGCGGTCCCTACAGAACAATCGGGAGGAGAGTATTCGGTAGGGAAGGTGGACTGGGAAAACACATCGCCGGAGCACGTGTTATCCTCCGCCGAAAACAACTGTATTATTGCGCTGCCATCTGCGCGGCACTCGCCCATCGTGTAAAGCAAGCCTGTTGTGACCTGGGCGCATTCCCCGGCAAAGCCTGAAACGACCACGGTGTTACCCGTGGGATCGGTGCAGTCTGCGTCGTTGTACTCGGCCGCGATATAGTTAACGACATTCGGAGAGATCGTCGACGCCACTGCAGTGTGATTTGGAAGGGGGAGAAGGGGTTAACACGCGTTATGCTGAAGGTCGTTTGGGTATGGGGCGTGCGTGACATTTTTGCCTGCCCAACAGGTTGAACGTTCTCGCTACTACAGATATACCGGGACGGTGAACAAGACGTTAAGCGGAGCACAGAGCACGTGGATCTAAACACGCACAGCTGATGTATCAGTACTTACGATCATATGGGGGCGGAACGGGAAATGGGATAGAGACGGCCGCCCTTAGGCCAAAATACTATGGTTCTAGCAGTGTGCACAGACGATCATCCGTCAGCGAATCGACTAGATTCAACTCCACTGAGCTCCAATACGACAAGCGTGTGAACGGTTAATTCTGTACTATAATCCAATATTCGTTTCATTATGGAAATAAATTCCCGGAGGGGCCTCGTGTGTTGTATCGGGGTGGAGTGCGAGCGGTTATTGTTCCCGATATCCAATCAAGTTCTGGCACACATACGGCGTTTGTGTACAAAAACCCAAACAGGCTTCAATACGTATCAACGCAAACGGAAGCAGCAGCACCGAGGTACGTTGGAATACTTCACACATGCACCCCGGGAGGACTGCTCGGGAGTCAAATACAGCTGCCATGCGCGCTTTGTTTGGAGGCCAAAGTGCACAAACCCATATCCGGCGTACGACGAAGAGCCCCAAGAAAGTGAGAACGTAGACCTCTGTGTCGAACTTACATTAAGCAACGCATGCATCCGCCTTGACAACTGGTTTCGTTACACGATAGCAACACCACAGTAACCTTCACTCGCAGCTTTACTCTCCGCATCTTGCTTGGCTGGGTGGTACCCTAGTACATTAGGTTGTTAGTTGCTACTTCAGGATCTGCGCGCCTCCTCGAAGCCCTACGTCCGTTTTCCGCAAGAGGCACAAATCAGTAATCCCATTTTGGCTGGATTCCGTATTTCTCACCGTCATCGGTACATGCCGTGATCGAACCACACACCGTTCTTCCGACGCATTCCCCTGGGGGCGAAATACACGAAGGAGATGAAACCAATTCATTGTCGAGCTCCGTGCAGGTCTGGTCCGCGAACACGTTAAAACCGGTATCTCCTGTCGTCACGTCGCACACATACATTTGGCTTGATGTATCGTCCTCTAGAGCTTGGCATTCGTTGAAGTTGCCTAACATTATACATTCACGATGCAGACAGAGGTAAAAGCAGGTAGGACGGGGAGCGGAGAGGATGAGAGATAGACGGAAGGGCAGAGGGAGTGAGTGCCGAGAACGACTCGAACACCTGCATTCAGGAATTTGTGAGCGACGCCTTAACCTGGCTGACAAGAAGCGGTACCTAAAACATTTACTGGATCAATGTCGCACGACATTAAGCACCCCCTGTCCTGCTGTACTAGCGACTACCGCAGAGACATGCATGATTCACGAGTGGTACGGCTTCAACTATAACCGCTTAAGCCTGTTGTCAGATCTACGGTTTCACGAAGCTCCAGAGGGGACCACTGTTGGATAGCTGGCCGTGTGAATTGTCAATCCACATGTTCATGTTTGAAATTCGGGAATGTGCAGCGCAACATTCAACCCCGACCCCTCCTGAAACATTACATAAGTAAGGCCGACGGCAAGGGAACCCCAACAAGGTCGCATTTTCTCACCTTTCTCTCGAATCCCATACGATGACATATTCATCAATATACGTGCTACGGGTTTCACCCACAGTCTAGGTTATCATTAAACCTGCTCCACCGGTCATTAATGGTGTTTAAACGTCGAAGATGTTTGCGACGTTTTGTGATTTTGCACACTAAAGCAGATTCAAGCCAGCCGTTCTACGTAATGTGTGTGTGTGGGCGGGGTGGCTGTACTCAGGTCGTGCACGGCCGTAGTCGTATGGCCATAGACCCTCGCATCCCCACAATGCCGGGACGGAGCACGTTGGGTTTTCACCAACCAGGCAGACATTGCTTGCACCAAGCGCGAAGCGCCGTGAGGTATTGGGCTAGTCGCATTAAGGGTGAGCTGCATCCTGGTAAGAACCGCCTCTGAGGCGGACTTGCATATGGACGACAGCTTCAATGAGTCAATTTAATTTCTGGTGTGGCCACTTCCTGAGACAGCAATGGGAGCACTATGTACCTGCCTCGCGGGTGCCTTACCACATACACACTACGTGATACGATAATTTCCCATGTGCGGAGCAAAGGTTCTCCACCCCGCACAAATGATCTAACTCGACCGCCAGCTTTGGTGACCGCCGGGGAACAAAACTAAACGGTACCCTGGTTGTCTAACTCACGCAGTGAAAGGCGGTTTTTACAGCGTCGTTGCGAACGGACGCCAACCCAACCTATAAATATATAATATATTGTAAAGTGTGGCGGGTATTATTTTGTTCAAGCTGGCAGGGCCTAGCTTGGTATTATTTGCGTGATAGACCCCTGTTCCAACTTACACTACATTGCAGCAGTACCATCTCTTAATTGTCAGTGCGCGGTTAGACTCCGACAGGAACAACACGCTTTAAAAACAAACAAACGCCTGTTTTCATCGGAACAAAACAATCTCAATTAGGAAAATTGGTTGCTCGTATAGTTATTAAAGCCTGTCTGCGCCCACGAACTAGATTTAGGCGATGACGTACTGCAATTTATCCACATCTACAGAGTATTGGCCCGTGACTAAGAAGGAGGATAACACAAGGATTACTCTTTGCATGAAGTTCATGATTTACCTGTACGAAGAACCAGATCAATGTTTGCGGTGGTCCAGATCATGAATAACAACAACAATGTTGTTTCTCCGTCATTTTTCGCAATTGACAAACGCACTGCACATGGTCGGATGGTAAAACTTCACAATAATATTGTACGAAATACGAACTTACAGTCCGAGTTGCAATGAGAACAAACACGGTGCTTTCGGGACGGTGCGGATTGGGTGATGGGGGAAGTATACACGACAACATTGTCGAATATCCACTGTATTCCATTGTATTTTGGGTAGAAGCACCAAGGGTACTCTGCAGCAAGCTACGAGTAGTCCGTTGTAGGCGGCTGAGGGCGGCCGGACTCGTGTGTATGTCTGCCCGAAATCTGGGCCATGGTACATTGGAACCAGGGCACACCCCTCCCAAACCACCACCAGAGATAGCAAGAGATAGCAAGAGATCCGTACAAGAAAGTCAAGCTACAACAGTTTAGGTGGATTAAAACCCGTATGTATATCGAGACCTGACTGGGCCTTGGCCAACAGATTACAGAATGAGGGTCACTGCAAATCGGTGTTCTATTTTGGCGGGCCTGTGCTGTTTACCACACGTCCGCCATCCACCAATCTGCAGACGATGACGACATCGATAATTGTACTGCAGCGCGGTTCCTTGGCGACAACAATACTGATGTACTTTCATAGGTTGTCGATTGTGACGCAGACCGCCATTCTTGATATGGTCCATGCAGTGCAACGTTGATATCGTGTCGGGTCATAACGGTCACACTACGACGAATTGGGCGATACAGCTATTAATACTACAGTCGTGGTCACCAGCGCCGAGCGAACATATTATTAATGCTTTGGCATTTGTTTTGTTCGCCTACATTAAAATCAAGTAAGATATAGCTTGCCAAGGGCCAAGATCAGCAAATTTTCACAACACTATGAACATCTCCTCAAAAATGTGTTTTATTAAAAACACGAAATGGGGATCCCTCCGTAACCTAATGAGAGGAAGTTCCCGCTTTTGTTTTAGGTTGGCTTGGTGGCTTTCACGAACGATTGATCTGCGCGTGACGTCCCGGACAAGGTATTTGTCCCTTTCCTCTTGGACAGATACACAGATACTCCGAGTATACTCAGAGTATCGAGTATATTTCGTTCTCTGAGTACTGAGAGTATTAGAGTAATGGTGGTCTCAATACTCGGAGTATGGGAGTATTAGCAGTACTTATCCTCGAGTGCAAGGAGTACTCGGAGTGCGAACATCAAAATTACTCGGAGTACTCGGAGTATCGAGAGCAGTGCACACCGAAATACTGCGAGTACGCAAAGTACCTGAAGTTTTTTTCTCGGTATATACTCGGTATATACTCCGATTGTACTTCCAGGTAATGGAAGCATCTGTGACTTTTTGAAAGGCTATTTACGCCAGTCACACGCTCCCAGAACCTGGGGGGAATGACGGCTGAGTCTTTAAAATGATGCAAATATGTGCTCGTGATATATTTCAAACTCCGAGTATACTCCGAGTATCGAGTACATGTCTGACTCCGAGTACTGAGAGTATTAGAGTACTGGCGGCCTGAATACTCGGAGTACTTGGAGTATAAGTAGTAATGAAGTCCCAAATACTGCAAGTGCAAGGAGTACCCGCGGTAATGAACCGCGTAATACTCCAAGTACAAGCAGTATCCAGAGTATTCATACCCGAAATACTCCGAGTACGAGCAGTATCCCGGAGTACATAGAGCTCGAATACTGCGAGGACACGAATTACCCGGATATTTTATCTCTAATACCTCTTACTTTACTACAAGTTACTCGGAGCATCTGCTTTTGAGTTATTATTTTTTCAACCGGGAAAAAGTTCCACTTTGCGGTTTCAAAAACCCATCGCAATCCGCCCTTTAATATATAGCTTGTTAAAACAGCACACCTACTGGAAATGGAATCTCGTTTTCCGTGTATATCGGTCGCAAGGAGTCAAATAAAGAAAAACAATCCTAACCCATCTTCCATGTTCTCCTTCGCGAGGAGATGGATGTTAAATATGTTTTTCACAGATGCTCCGAGTACCTTGGAGTAAAAGGAAAGGAATATCCGAGATAAACATACTTCAGGTACTTCGTGTACTCGGAGTATTTGGGGTCGATGTACTCCGGGATACTGCTCGTACTCGGAGTACTTCAAGGTTGTGTACTGCAGATACTGCGATACTCGGAGTATTTTGGGGGGGGTATTCCTTGTACTCGGAGTATTTGGGCCTTCAGTACTGCTCATACCCCAAGTAATCCGAATATTCAGTACTGCTCATATCCCGAGTAATCCGAATATTCAGGCCGCCAGGACTGTAATACTCTCAGTACTCGGAGTACGAAATGTGCTTGACACACGGAGTACACTCGTACATTAGGAGCATATTTGCATCATGTTGAAGACTCAGCCGTGATTACTCCGAGGTTCTGGGAGCATGTTACTGGCGTTTATAGCATTAAAAAAATTCGCAGATGCTCCCATTACCTGGAAGTGTACTTCGAGTATTTTAAAGAAAAAATACTTCAGGTACTTTGTGTACACGCAGTTTTTCGGTGTTCAATACTGTCGATACTCGGAGTACTCCGAGTAATTTAGATGTTTGTGCTCAGGGTACTGCTTGTACTAGAAGATAATTACTGCTCATATTCCTAGTGCTCGGAGTATGTGGGCCTTCGGTACTACTCATACTATAAAACCGGCGTCCCCGGTGGAATGACAGGGGAATATCGTCCTTGTGAAGTCATGGTCGGGAGTTCGACCCCCCCGAGTGCACGCTCGTAGGAACATTTTCTGGCAAAAAATATCTTGACTAGCGGCATGCGCGAGAGCGTAAGTTTGAAAAATTCGATGAAAATCGACGAGCGTTGGGAATGCTGAACCCTCTGCGCGATACAAATCAAGGGCAACGACCTGTAGTGGGAATGAGGGAGAAGAGACTGATTTGTGACCCCATATCTGAGTTGGGATTGTTGAGGGAGAGGGACGGGAGTTGCGAAGATAATACATGGGATGGAAACATAAAACAAAAAACTCCAAGTACTCCGAGTATTTAGGCCACCAGTACTCTAATACTCTCAGTACTCGGAGTTCAAAACAATACTCGATACTCCAAGTATATTCGGAGCATCGAGTATACTCGGAGCATCTGTGGAGTGCTTTCTGGAGCCAGAACTATACTGACTGTGAATTCTAACTAAAGGGGCAGTTTCGCAAATCTAACATATATTTGTATTACAGTAGTGTACGCGTCCAAAGTACTGATCACACGGCAACTCACTTATTGCCACCGTTTTTTGTATAATGTACTACTCTTAACGGTATGATCTAGCAGGTCCTATGCCGGCCGCATATCGCACAAATCGTAGTTATTTCGGACGAGCTGCTAAATCAGTCAAACGCACATATGTATGTGTGGTCGTTCCTCCAATTGGGCGGAGAGGCCCATTCTATTCCCTAGTTCAAATATTCTGAGTAAACCTAGAAATACATCGGTTTGTATACGCCGCTGTCGCACGCGTCACTTGCTGGCCCGCGTGGCTATACCATGAAACGTGGAGGAAGAGCTGTATGCAGATAATGTACACTCGTACCACCAAATACCAAATACACACCAGATGGGTCAATACAGTTTTGTCAGAGACCTCACCACATCAACCACAAACAGGAGGTATGCCGCACCAGGGTTGTCACCGGCTGCACCCCTGACCTATATACATGAGCAATATAATTAACATCAAAGCCCGGGTCGTATCATTATCATCATCGACTGCTCCCGGAGGAGCAGCATTCATGCCGAGGCACGAGGCATCCAGTATCATCTCAGATCATAATGCCTCGTCACACAACATAAAACCCAATCTCCGTAGACCAGAGTGTGAAACCCCCACATATCCGGAAACCAGTATCGAGCAACCGCATACCACAAACAATATCTTGGCATAAAATTTGTCGTATCACTTACACCATTTTCACCAAATGCACACTCTCCCTGCCCGGAGGCCCCGATACCCATACCTCTCCATCGATACACAATATTTACGAGTCGTATCTATTTAATATTGTTGTTATCACGCATTGCTACTGCTATATGTGGTATAGTCGTTGGTCGGTGGTGACATGAGAGCCTCCAAATTACCCCGGAGTTTAAGAAATACCCCAGGAAAAAAATGAAAAAATAGATAATAAACACAAATAAACACACAGAGTACGATACACACCAGAACTGAAGAACATCGTAGTGTCCCTCAGGCGAAAACACAAGTTGAAAAACGATAAATCAACCCAGAGGAAAAACGAAAAAGGAGAAGAAACGGAAGACAGCCAGGGAAGCATGACACTGTGTGCGTACGTGCGAGAGAATATCCATACGATTACACACAAGAGAACACCCAAGCGAAAATCCTCCAATAAACACAAGCAAATACATACATACCCAGATTTTACACTCGGAGGAAAGTATAGGCAAGTAGACGAGCAGACTGCTGTGGAGATATTCATAGATCGAAAGAATCGAACGATAATTATTCCAGAATTTCTATATTTTGTGAAATTTGTGAACGTTTATATCACGGCGATCTGTCGTTTTACCAGTATATTCGTGACGAAGATTGATATTAATAATGAATCTAACCAAGGTAGGTATTTGTGGACTCTGGTTGGCTAAGCTATAGGTGATATACAATACGCGGCTCAATCAACTTGGAGTCTTTCCCAGCCACAGCATCTCGAGTCAACTTAGAGTCAATTCTTAGCACAGCATCCAAGCCGGCCGAGTCAAGAGTCTGCCCAAGCACAGCATCCCAGCACTGACCACTGGCATATACCAGGTATATGGTTCGGGTCAGGATTCGGGTTCGGGTCGGAGGGTCGGCTTCAGGCGCCAAGCACAACACCTCCATAAATACTCACTATCGTAGCTCGTCCACCCTAGGCCCAACATTTTGAGTTTCTCAGAGCAGAGAGAGGCACATCTGAATCGCTTCATAACAGCTTAGCACGTCTCAGCGTCGTATTAGAATATACGGTTAATATTCAGAGGCGTCATATTTAGGTGATGGTGACGGCCGAAGCGAGCCCCGGCAATGTAACGGGAACAGCAGCAGTTAGTTGGATCGATGACTCCAAAGTAGATTTTGTCGAATCTTGTCCTTCCTAGTGTTTCAGTGCTTCCTGACATTTCCCCCCATTCCTGTCGAAAAGCCTGTTTCTGAACGCTGCTGTCGAACGTGCTCTTTGTAGCCACGTGCCTATACCTTGGGTCGTCAAGGAGAAGGTGGGTAGATAATGTACACTCGTACACCAAATACCAAATACACACCACACAAGTAGAGCCAGTACCTGTCGTCAAAGGCCCATCATGTGTTACAAGTGGAAACCCGAGTTCGATTCTCGGATTGGACACCATGTTACAAGTTTGTGGTCTGGTCAACATAGGTCAAGGGCAGTTTATGGTACCTGTTTCCCGTTATCGCTTGTCGCTCGCTATAACCGACATGTGGGGGTCCTCATGAACATCCTATCTATGATAGACACACAAATTAGCTTGTACCGAGCTCGCGCATTGACACTACCTGGATCCTCGTGGTGAACAGGCTCCAGCGTTGATGACCTTGCTGCTCACGCCTCCTCCAGCTGACGAAGCTCCAACTCGTAGAGCGGTTGGTTTAGATATGGCTCAGATATGTCTTGTGCTTGCTCCACTTCATTTGTGTGCAAGAGGGCGCTCCTTACGAGATTCGGGTCTAAGCCGGTGATCCACGTAAAGAGGCTTGTTTCACGAGGGCACTTTTATTCTTCATTGCCCTTGAACTGGGTCTTCCCTTAGCGCCTTCAGATATTGAATACTATCTAGATGCACCGTCGTAACACATGAACACCACACACAGGAGGTAAGCCGCACCAGGTTTGTCACCGGCTGCACCCCTCACACATATACGAGCAGTATCATTCTATCAAAGCCCGGGTCTCATCATCATTGTATCGCAGACTGCCCCCAGGAGGGAGCAGCTTCACGCGAGGCATCCATCATAATGCCTCGCCACATCATATAAACCTCAATCTCCGTAGACCAATATATGAAACCGTCACATGCGGGAAATCAGTATCGAGCAACCGCATACCACAAACAAAGCCAACCTAGCCCCCCAAATTATCGACGATGACATTTCTTCGTTTTAAATACATCTGAATATATTTGTTGTTTTTCAAATTCGGGAATCGCGATCTCACCATACAGCAGTACAGTACGCGACAGCACTCAATAATGTGGCAGTTAAGAAGGTCAGGCTGGGATTTACGGAAAATTTAAGAATTTACAGGTAAGCATTTGTGCTGGACTCGGGGAGGAAATAAAAAAAAGAAATTGGGAAGTGCAAGGGGGTCGGTAGGTAAGAATCTGGCTGAATACACTGCACCCCTGAAAATTAAGAAACTGCCCAAACATCCCCCCAAGGCCACATCAGGACCCCAGCCAAGCCGCCTCCGCGCTCCAAAACCGTCCCAAGTGGCGACGTTTTTTATATGTTTTTTTTTTTTCGCCAAACAAAATCCATTTTTTTCCCGCCAAACAAATCCTTTCCCCTCTGCAAACATGCAAATAAAAATATTGTAACACTTTTTCCCCCCAATTATTCAATTTCTCGGTGCGGATAGAAGCAGTGCGGTGGTGGATGGTGTACTGCTTGCTTCTAGAGTACCTGCAGGCCCTTCGAGTAGTGCTTAACCCCTTAAGGGGCCCCTTCGGGCAAAAAATGTAAAGAGCGAATAAAAAACATATTTTTTTTTTCCAGTTGCAACACTGCTGTACTATTCCTGGTATAATTTCCACTTTTTCATGACTCCCTACGAGTACGGATAACAACATATCTCCAGTTCTAATGCCTCAACTGGCGTTTGAGGAGTAGTTTTAGAGAGCCTAGGTCATGATCAACATTTGTCTCTCAGAAAGCGTATCAATCAGGCGCGTTGTTCATCCCGAAAAAAAGTGTTTCTTACTCGAAAACGACTCGCCTTACCCCTGGTACCCAAGACGAATTTGAAAAATGGCAGATTCTCCGGCTGCTGATACTGGTTGAACTCAGATTTTCAACGAGGACGCCGAGCACTAGTAGGTAAACCTACCTGGGCCTCTAGTTCGACCGTCAGTAGCGTCCTACGTGGCCACAGCAGAGTTTAGATACCAAACAGGACCTCCGAAACGATCAAAAGCTTGCTGCGGAGCACTTTTGTTTCGTGAGGCAAACACAGCAGTGCTTGCCCTCCCTTGCAGATCCAAGAGACCCAATACCTCCTAGAGACTATAACGAACAAGCTATACGTTGGTCGGTCACAGATCTGAGCATTCGAACTGGAGCTATGCCGTTTTCCGTAAGGAGTACTGACATGGTGTTATTATACCAAAAATAGTGTTGCTGCGGTAAAAAAAACATTTTTTTTTTTTTCAAAACTCAAGTACTCTTTCTTTTTCATGACCGAAGGGGCCCCTTAAGAACTGGTCCCACACATTAAGGGAAAAATACGTGGAAGTAGTGTAGGAGTTTTTTTTCAGCTCTGAATGTGTCCAGCAGAATCGTTGAAGGTGTCGAAGATCATATTTGATGGCTGCAGTCCTGAAGAGCACTGTCGTGTTTCTAATTCATATCTTGTGAAATATGAGTGATGAATGCCATGTGAAAAAATACATTAATTCTTGACAACCGCTCAACAAAAAAAAGGTCGCATTGAACGCCTTTGCAAAATAAGCATTTTATTTTCAAGAATTTGGCATTTTTCTCCTCTTCTCCCAGTAAGAAATTGGACTTAAGCATTTCTGCTGAGATTAGAGAGGAAATAAGACGCGAGGCTGAGTTTAAATAGGAAATTCTTAAGTGCTGTCGCGTACTGTATGTTGTTATAAGGACTAACCTGGGCTGGGTAATCGATCGATCTTTTACCCCTATAGCTCAGCAGGTAATACCCTCACATTTGACGTCGTCGAGGACACGGGTTCGAATCTCACTTCGAACGTTCCTTTTTTTCAGAAACGCTTGCGCGTGCGTCCCAAAAAAACACGTCTCCCTGGTTCCCTAGGTACTGAAATGAAGCGGGTAGGTCAACGTACGGCTGTATACGGTACCGACGTCCCAAATATCCCGCCGTTCAGAGGGGGGGAGAGTGTTATAAGGATTACCCTGGGCTGGGTAATCGAGCGATCTTTTACCCCTATAGCTCAGCAGGTAATACCCTCACAATGTCTGCTCGTCGAAAAAGGAGCCATTTTTACTGTATTATCGAAATCCCGTGAATAAAAAAACATAGACTGGTGTGATAGCAAGTACCTGATACTACAACAGTAGGTATCGTACGTCCAATCGGAAAGAAGACTCTCAACGGGCGACGTACCAGCCACTACGGCGAAGACCACGCCAGCTGTTAGAATTGGTGTTTCGCCCGCCCTGTCGTTGACTACGACGAAGAATCATGGCTTTTCGCCCACGACAGCAAGCACTACGTCCGTACGCATATTATACGTCGTAGCGATGGAAATGGGGCCAATTTTGGCCATATATTTAGTTATTTTGTGGTAACGACAAAGAGCCACAAGCTTTGTTTTTGATTGCGGTTTTTTTCTAATAATATAAAATATGGATGAAGTAATCCGTATACTATGTTTGATCAGGATTTAGATGTGTCTTAGCACGTCTTAGATTCGTCTTAACACCTCTTCAAATCGTCTTACGTCTTAGATTCGTTTTTAAACGTCCAAAACGCGTCTAAAAGACGTAGGAAGACGAATCTAAGACGTGCTTCGTAAGACGAATCGAAGACGTGCTTAACCGCAAAAAACAGATTATGTATACTTCCCGAGTTTGAATCCAAATCAAAATCGCCTCCGGCTCGCTACACTGGATTCGTAAATCTGACGTACGGCTCGTTGTGTTCTGTTGGGCCTAGTCCACCCCTCCCTCCGTTTAGATCTCTCTGAAGTTTCATGAATTTTGACACTACGACACGACGCCTTGTTTGTACGATAGGTACTGTAGTATATCCAATTTTACAAACAGAAATATCAGAAATGTGGAAAATACTGGAATGCAAACTCTCTTAGGGCCGCTATTGTGGGCGACCCTGTGTTCCTGAATTCGCACATATATACGTACTGCAGAGAGAGGTGATTAAATCAGAACGCGGAGCATCGTGTTGCTACTCTTACAGTACGACTAAAAATTGGACACCTACAGTACAGGACACCTACTGCTGTAATAAGAAACAGGCGAATAAGAAAGCCAGGCTGACATTAAGAGGAAACATAAGAAATTCGGGAGTCGTTATCTTGAAATTAGTGTAGAAAGCACCCTCTTTCAAATAAGAAATCCAGCCTGGATCACATTTCTTGTTTCTTATTAGGTGCCATTCACTGTACTACTACTGTAGTTGATTTACCTCCCAATGGATTTACATTTGGACATCTACTACCTCTGCAGTCCAATCACCCACGCATTGGCCGTTGAGATTTTCCTGATCTTAAGTCCGAAGGGGAACTGCACCCACGCGCCCACGCTCCCACGTTTTGGTGACATATTACTCCGATTGGTACCGTCGGTCTCTCGCGCCTCTCGTGGACAGAGCTGATTAACGCAAAGGTTGTCATTGTGTTTGTCACTATCTCGAGTCCCGAAGGGGTGCTAAAATGTCGACACGTTGTGACGACACTACTGGCTACTGGCTGCGCCGAATCAGCCACACCAAGCTCAGGGCTGCTGACTCGAGCGCGGTGACCGCGAATACCGGGTGCTGAGATGTGCGGCACCCACGCAGAATGTTGATACTACAACTACTAATTTCCTGTGTAGTTGCTGCATGCGGTCCTAGCATTCGTCATATTATTTTTGTCGCTGTACTGAACTGCTGTACCTGTGCCCCCCGAAAAAAAGGACATCTTACTACAGTACTGCTGTGCTACAAGTACACTCACCGTCCAACCACAAGCCAACCAGCCCGGTTTCCTCCTCGCACGACTGGTCATGTTATATCGTAGTCTTGACCGCTAGAACCCCGTCTGCTTCTCGCCAAGCGCTTAGAGACAATATCGCGAGTAGTAATACTCCGGACACGAAGCCGCGTTTTAGACGGGTAGTACTCATCATGAGTAGGGTTCCGGCGGGTGCGGCGAGAGCTCTTGCGATGGCCGACAGTGTCTCGGATACTGGAATATTTATGATGTTGGTATTCTCTGCTGCTTGCTGGTGGTAAGCTGAGCTGCGCTGTGCTGACTGAAGGAGTTGGGCGTTTTTGTAATAGAGGCTGGGAGGTATCGTATGACTCGGCAAGAGAGCTCCAAACCAACTTAAACTTACTACGTGTAGAACCTTCTCTCAGTCCACAATCGATCGTTGAAAAATGTGCTTCTTCTTAGAACTCGTTTGTGGAGGGAAACACAACCAACGACAAAGGGACAGCCGTGCGGCCTGGGGGGTATCGTTAAATATGGACCAGATATGATAAGCTATCGATGGCCGTACTGCTGTTCTCTGTTTAAAGCTCGTACAATATGTATGTACTCGTAGCTCGTATGTGTCGTTACGTACATGGTATGCGTTACTCGTATACACAAGTAAACAGCCCTCCATAAACGAATTTTTGATTTTTTCATCACTACGTACTCGTAACGTTTTCGTAACATACTTCCTGGAATTTTCTGGCGAATCTCCGACGCTCTTCAATTCCAATTTATTGAAACGCATCGAGCCTTATCGTACAGAAAAATTATATTAACCATTTAAGAACTGGTCCCACGAATTGGGGACAAATTACATGGAATTAGTGGTGGACATTTTTTTCAGTTCTGAATGGGTTAAGGGGCCCCTTCGGTCATTTAAAAAACAAATACTTGAGTGTTGAATATATATATATATATATATTCTCGATTTTTCTTTACAGCAGCAATAATACTATTTCTACAGTAGTATAATATATAGTATTTGTAGTATAATAACACCATATCAGTACTGCTTACGGAACACGGCATATCTCCAGTGCTCAGACCTCCGATCAACGTACGAGTAGAGTTTGTTCGTTATAGTCTCTAGGAGCTTTTGGGGCTCTTAGATCTGCAAGGGAGCGTAGGCATTGATGTGTTTGCATCACGAAACGAAAGTGTTCCGCAGCAAGACTTTTTTATTTATCGTTTCGGAGCTCGTATTTTGTATACACTCTGTGGTGGACACGAAGGACGCTGTGAGCGGTCGACTTAGAGGCCCAGGTAGGTTCAACTACCATATATGGAGCTCGGCGTCTTCGTCGAAAATCTGAGTTAAAACAGTATCAGCAGCCGGAGAAACTGCGATTAATCAATTTCGTCTTCGGGCACTTTTCGTAATAAAACGGCGTCTGATCGATATGTTCGTGAGACACAAATAAATGTTGACCATGACCTACGCTCTCTAAAGCTACTCATCGGTCAGCAGTCTGAGCGTTATGCCTATTAATATAAACATGTCGTTCTCCGTAGGAAGTCAAGAAAAGGTAGAAATTGTACCAGAAATAGTATCGCAACCGACAAAAAAAGGGATTTTATTTATATTTACTCTAATACATTTTGCCCGAAGGGGCCCCTGAATAGAAACTCACCAGGCCCTCAACAGTTTATATTAAGATACACCCACCTATGTACGTTAATGGTGGACGCAGTTGTCATCAATTGTTATTTATAGTTGTCTACGACACTCCATTTCTAAACCCGTAGTATATTGCAATTTACTGCCCTATTCTATCGTAAAACTAATATCCTACAGTATTGCAAAATACTATATCGGTAGGAATTACTGGCGGCAATCCCATTTCATTGACATGAATTGTGCTGGCAATTCCGTTTAAATGACACCATTATACGAGCTGGTACCACTGGTTCCAGCGAGAGCAGGAACGTTTAGGCTTCAGACTTTTGCGCCCTAATTGAAAACGAGTTGGAAAACGATATTTGGCATGGTTGCTCTTCATGACCTTACGAAAAAACGACATGATGGCCTTTTTTGGAAACGTGTTTTTTGTTTGTGAAGGAGGTTCATTAAATTGATTTTTTTCATATTTTTCGTCAACTTGGAACGAAAATTAGCGACGAAAAAAAACGGAAAACAGGTCATCATGTCGGTTTTTGGTAAGGTCACGAAGAACAACCCTGCCAAATTTCGTTTTCCAACTCCTCTTGGATCCGGGCGCTAAAGTGATTTCTGTGGAAGTAAATAGTCTCCCTCTGGTTTCCAAAGAGCTCGATACATTGTTCCATTACTTCAGCAGGTGTTAAGTATAACACACTGATACGCACCGCATAACAAAACAGGTGTCATCGGCATCTCGTGGACGTGTGGCGATAGCGCACTGGAAGCCCTGCACCAACCCTCACGACAGCGGTGACATGCCCAAATATTTACTGGCAGGCCTGACTCAATATGCGTCAACAACGTCTCCAAGAAATCCCCTCCGTACCACGTCACTCAAGACGACGGTATCGGCCCTGCTCCAACGCCTAGAAGTGGAAACTATTACTTCTCACCCTCGGCTCACCCGTCGGTCCGGGGGTGTGGTGGTATATTACGGTGATGTACAAGACACATTGGGATGAGTCCCTCTCCGGTCCGTCCTGGGAGCGTCAAAATGGATCTCCAACTATCTCGCGACAACGTTTTGCGGTATTGGGCCGGCAGACCGGACCAGCACCGACAAACCAACCGCCTTTACCGCCGGATGCCTTTTTTGGTGCCGCGAGCGCGAGCTTTCTCGGTGCCAAAGGTGTACGTGTTTTGGCGCCCGGCCACGGCTGTGTCTCACGCGAGGAGTATCTTCGCCGCTTCCACGGCACAGTGATCCCCAAGGGCGACGGTGATTTGTGGTGGCTCGGCAATATCAGCGTGAGGACGACTGCAAATGACGTTTACCCCGTCCGAGTCTTGGGAAAACCCGGGGCCAATCACGCTTCCTCTTCCTCCAGCGCGGCACACGGCTTCGACGGGGGTCGTACGTGGCTTGTTATGTGTCCAGGCCCACATAGCGAGCGCGCTCCCTCGAAGGACCCAAAGTAACGTAGACAAATATCGAGGCACGGCTGTGGATAGCTGATGTTCATGCCGCCGCCGCACTCGATAGGTTTCCGTTTCTATGGTCTTAGGGGGATTGGGAGGGTTTTCTTTCAGGCCTTAGCATAGATAGGTGTTTCTTGCACTTTCGGTGTGGGTTCGGTATGGGGGCTGATGTGTTGTTGTTGTTGTTGTTGTTGTTGTTGTTGTTGTTTTTTTTTTTTCGTCCTGCTGACACCCTCCCCCATCAGAGCCGATGGGGAGCGATCAGGGCAATATGGCTACTCATACTGTGGTACCGGTCTGTATCGTTATTTGTGTTTTTTTTTTCTTTGTTCTGCAATATTCAGCAAGGCACTCGTCCCCCCCTCGCGGAGCTATCGGTAGCGCTCATTCCCCGTACGGTGTCAGTTGTTTCTTTCTCGGTGCTAGTTGTTGCCTTCTCGTGCCCCCCCCCTCCTCGCCTTGTTGACGGCTCGCGGGAGATCTTTGACGTTGGCTTCGATCACAGCACCTACCTGCGCTTTCGTTCAATTTCTTTGATTTGTGTGTTTTCTCATGTTTTAGTTCTTGGAATTGGGATTTCCCCGAATTTCCCATATTTCTGCATATATATACGGCTCATCAGGATGAGATGTTGCAACAGTACGCGCTTAGAAGGCCGGTACTTACCTCACAATAGGTCATTAGTTCGTTTTCGTATTACTTTGATGGCATTCGTATTCGGGATATTCTAAGAACGGAAGGGCCATGAGACCCTTCCGAGAAAGAGGCCACCGGGCCCTGGGATAATAAATTAAAGCTGCTTCTCTTCTACGCTTAAGTCTACGAGAAAGTGAGTGACACCAAAGATGCTTAATAGACGAACCTGCAAGGGGACACTCTGTGTCTCACCCAGTCTTACTACATAATGATAATGATGAGGCCAGTGTGTATCCTGTGCGGGATTGGTTTGCCTAAAATGCAGCCACGAGGAGACGTTTACAAGCGTGCTATGGTAGTGGCAGTTGGGAGTGTTCGGCTTGGACATTTTGGCTGACTATTATTGACTCTTAGTGACTACCGGTGACTAATAGCGAGTGATAGTGACGTAGTAGTTCGGTTCGGATTGTGTTCGGATACGTACAGCTGTTCAGATGAGTACAGAAACATATACGATTGGGGTAGTCCCACTTTTTCGTGGGGGTCCTGACTGAATTGTAGTATATGAGCTTAATATCTCACCTAAACACTGATAGGGCAACCCGGTGGCCTGGGTATTTAATTAGCAACGTGTAAAACAAACAACGGTGTTCTGGCGATAATGCATGCTTTATTTGGCGCATGCCTTATTGGATGTACTTCCTCGGTTAAAGACCCCGGCAGTCATAAATGTTTCAACCCAAAGTATGCTACCCCTAACATATACAGACCGCGACCACCACAGCCCTTGCACCGCTCTCGCAGAGTGGGTCTTCACACTTTACACCGTTCACACTCACGGAAAAGTCTTAATTCCTCTCCAACTCTTCTTCTAGCAGATTGCTTTGAAGTTTTCCGACGCTCCAACGCGCGACGCCGTGTCTAGCTTATCGCAATGCAGCGCCTTATAGGAAAGAGGTGTGCGCTGTGTGTACCGGCTTGTTATGTTGTTACAACTACTCGGTACTGCAGTACTTTACTTCTGATGTTTCTTTGGTGCATTGCTTTATGTCATCGGTCAATTTTCCGGGTACAAACCCATCCGACCGGTGTGTACCTCATGCTTGACCCCCTCGTCGATGCCTGCCAACTGTTGGAGGTGTCCCTATTGGGAGTGGGAACGGTGCTCCGCCTCGATAAGCATGTGTCGTCGAATGCCAAACGATTAAGACAATCAACAAACAAGTACACCTCCGCCTGCGTGTGGAGAAGAAGTGGACGGGCTTGACAAGTCTTGTAGTGTTAGGGTCAGGGGCGGACGGTTTCAACATCTGTCATACCAACCAAATTGGGTAGGAGTTGTCTAGACTTCAACTCCAGCAGGTGTTGAGTGGCACGCGCACGACTTGTTGTAGTGATGCACGTACGACATCACCGTTCGGTCTTGCTGCCGTATTCTCTTGCCGAGATCACGCTCACTCGTCGCACGTTGATCACAATATACGGCGAAGAAAATGTAAAATGGGAGGATAAGCGAGGGAAATATTTGACTATCCCACGATGGTTGAGAAAACCCCGCCTCCACCCGATCCTGACCATGCGGCATCGGGTGTCGCTGTCGGACATAGCCATTGGGTGTAGCCATGCAAATGTATCATACGTGTGATTGTCATGTGTGTCCAAGTGTTTGAGTTGTGTAACTGCAACCCATCTACTGAGATTGTGGCGGGATTTACGTACCCCCGGAAGGGCTACATACAATTATGTGTGGCCTGATCGTGGGTCTTAGAGTGTAGGGGAAACGCGACCCCCTTGCTCTCAGTTAAACTCACTTCATTTATGGACAACAAAATTGATACTTGGCTTATTCTGCTTCTACTCCGCCTGATGGTGAGCTCTGCCTGCACATCATCAAACCGCACCCGGTGAACAAGTTGTCCCTTAGGCCGCATCTCAGTGTTCATAGTGGGACTTGCGACATTCGCTAGGTTTGAAATGTGGGTGTACGCGAAACAACCAATGATAGAAACAGCACGCCACAGCTGGTGTGCGCCGAACATTTCTGATCTTACTTGGAACATCCGTGCACGGGCTTTGATAATCTACCAACCATCGCTGAAGCCATCCTGCACTTCAGAAATGGTACCTTGACGACGAGTTTTGTGATTCCCAAGCTTGTCACATCAAACAAAATTAATTTCAAACAAAGCAACATATGCCGTGGACAATTGCACAGACATACATTATGTATATATATCGTTCAGTTTCGGGTATGCCGCGTTCGACACACCGCATAGCGCCGGCCCTCCCCCACAACAAGGTCCAGAGATTACCACTTTTATCCACAAAAAAACAAACAATACAGCAACTTGTATGTACCATCGACCTTCATCACATATAACACTACAAAAAGTTAAACCAAGCAACGTATACAATCGAATACTGTAGGACACATATGGCTCGGTTTGAGGGGATGCCGCATTCAGAAATACGTGTGGCGCAGACTCCCGCAATGAACTCCAAATCTGATCACATCTATCAAAACCAACGAAAAACAAAACAACGCATGCAAAGAACCGACAACTGTGATGCATAACGCAAGCCCGCAAGCCGACAATACCGTGCTCTACACCTACCTTTATCACGTGCAACCTGACGCCCTCTCTTCGCCGAGGCATATAACCTTTTGGTTCCTACAGGACATACGTCTACATGAACAGCACGACGACAGCGACAGCAACTGGCCCGCTTGAAACGTTGGCACAGTATGTACGCGGTGACTGACGCTCTTGCCGTCAGGCAAAGCTGCTCTGTTTCAATACTTCTACTACTATTGCTACTACTGCTGCTACCTCGACTGATAAAGTACTACCACAGCTACTACTACAGTACTACTACTTATACTACTACTATTGCTACTACAACTACTACTACGACTGCTACTACTACAGTACAACCTACTTCACCAACAATCGGTGCCCTAACCGAAATATATGCCTACAACCAAACTATCCAGTTAAACGTATGAAACACGATCTATGAAACGGCGAAGCATATTCTCCGTTGCCGGACAGACCCACACACGTTCGGTAGAACACTGTACGGGAAGCTTTAAACAGGAGATGCGGGTGCTAATTCCTACTCGTCATTACTACGTTGGTTAGTTGGGTGCCACTCTCTACACACGGCGGTAGAGGCTGGAACATTCAGCGATAGCAGTAGTTCCCCCATGCGTTCGTGTGCCAGAGGCACCGCATACTTCAAGCAACGACTTACACCCAGACAAAACACGACCTCGCTGTAGACTCAAACGCGCAACATTCTACGGACACACATGGTGGAACATGTGATTCCATAGGCTGGGTGTGTCCAGGCCGAGGATCTATGCACCTCACCTGGTAGACAGTGAACGTTCCGACCTACCGCAGGCGTAAAACGATGAACAAGCTCACCGGTCAAGGAACACATAATTAGTAGGAGTTTAAAGCGCGGAGGGCACTCTAAACATTCGAACGTGTTGAGTAAGTTCCCAGTTGAAGAGCGTCGTGTCTCCTGACCATCTTGACACACCACTCCCCCACTCATCATGCCAGGTCTCCGTGTAATAGACTAACTACTGCATTCCATGTGTACCACCCAGGCGGAACTGGCCAGCAAAAGACACCATCCGAATGACGGACGATTGTCGTCAACGGCTCTCAGCTGACATAACGGAAACATACTGTTATCTGTCACGTACGTTGCAAAGAAGGTGCTGGCGAATTACAGGATTTCCTGCTATTTTTCGGCGCTTGAAGAATACCATTTCGGTCCTTCTACAAATCTATAGTAGACCGAGGCCAAAATAATGGATTCCTGGAAGGTTCTACGTTGCCCAAGGCAACGTTCTTGGCATCATCGGAAGCAACGGCGTTAAGATAACATCCACACCCTGGACACCATTCTGGTAAATTACGGAAACGACATGCATGTCGCCATAACACGATGGCCCAAATAACCGACTCCTCGTCACCAGGAGCACAAACGAATGCCGTAGGTCATACCCCAAAGTGAATACCTCTGAAGACTAGACGCTCCAATGTAAGAGTATCGTGGTACTGCCCCAGCAACTCCAGCGCCACGTGGCGGCTAGGCTCGCCTCCCTGACAACGACCGGCTAAAAAAGGTCGATGCTGCCCTTCCCCAGGTGGACCCAGGATAAGCCATGTCTGTGTCCCCAGGCGTACCACGATCGTGAACAGGCGCTATGGTTAGCTCATCAGAACTCGTGGGGGTAGGGGGAAAGCTTCGCGCGACGGCCGTCGGGGAGTCATTGGCCCACTCCAAATACTGTTTCGCCGTACTGCTCTGCTGCTCTCGCGCCCACGCTGTCTGTGATCCTTCTAGGCGGGAAGATCTACCGGAACTTCGCATACTGTGAGACACGTCATTTTCTATCCGACCGGATTCGACGTCTTCCTCGAGGTTACCCACTCCCGTCCGGACGATCCGGGGATGAGCAGGTTGGTCGTTAGTTTTGTCTCGGATGACGACGCTCAAGTTTCCTGTGTCCTCCTTTTGTACAAACATTCGTATCCCGGAGGAAGTGGTGGTTAGGTTGTTCACCCCAGGCGTGGATAGCGCGCGCAAAAGCTCGTCACGGTCGTAGACGTCGATGCCCGTGCTGCAGCGTAGCCACAGCGACATCGCAATACCAACGGCCGCTAGCGAAAGTAGATACAAGAGGCATACAAACGCGTCCACGTTGGATTCTAACCCGCACTCTATGGTCTCCAAGGTCTCGACCCTTACTGGATCGTTTGTGTGATGCTCGCCGAAGGGTCTTGCACGCCTGAGATCATTTTGGCATCGTTCCCCGCACTCGCTCCACATTCGGACCAGCTCGAAAGCGTACTAGCCGATTTTCTCGCCGTGCACAACTGCGGTCACTATGGCCTCAACGAGCCGTGTGGTGGCCGCGAAATGGAACTCGTGATGCAGCTCGGTGTTGCCGTCGTACGTCCTGCCGGCCGTCCAGACGGAATACAGAAAACTAGGATTGATGCTGGTCTCCTCCACAATGAGGTATACCTTGTTGTCCGAAGATCTCGTCAGCAGGATGGTGGGAGGCGAAACGATTGCGTTGGTAGCAGCAGACTCGCCGCGCACGCCGGACTGCTCGGGTCCGTTCATGCATTCGACAACGCTCCCCCAAACATCGTCTCCGTGGTACATATCCATGATGCTGGGCTGCGTATTGTCGATGCACTGGATACCCTTCACGGTGGGAGAAATCCCGCCCATGTAGTACAGTGGAGCCGGTGCTTCTTCCGGCACCGACGACCAGGAGGCCACGCGAATCTTGCCCTTGACCGGACCATGGCCACACGTGCTGCTCCCGAACACGTCGTACATAGATTCGGCGTAACTGTCGTAAACGTTGGACAGGGTCCTGCAACCTTTGTCTTCGCAGTCAAAGTCCGCCTTCGGTATCACCTGCGTGGGAGGCGTACGTACGACGTAAATTTCACGAGGGTAAGTAGCAATCGTGATAACCTCGACGATCCATTGGCAGATTGACCCTTAGCATGTCAAGCGTACACACATGACGCCCCTTGTCGGGCGATCCGACCGAGCCATCAGAGAGCGGGCACCCTTTGACAACAAGAAGTTAGGGGACTATCGGGGTACTGATATTTTAACCACAGACACTTACTGCTAACGGAGTAGCAATATTTGGCTATAACACTTTTGGCTTCCTGGGTTCTTAGGCCGAGGATTTATACGCCCTATAAAGCATACGCCTTAAGAAGGCATGCCTTTCCGTTGGAAAACCATTCATGCTTTTCATGATATTCGTCGTATACCTAGGACGTCGGTTTTCGACCGTCATGTCTTCTTGAAGCCTGTGTTTGGGTGACTTGCTATATATGTATAGAGTTCCTTGGGTGAAGAGCCACAGCACAATTGAACGTCCGCACCCCCGTGGTAGCATGCATCAACATACACACAACAACATCAATGGCCGAACCTGCCAGTGGGCCCTGTCGCCGCTGTCAGAATCGTTGACGAACACCACCGGGGGTGGTCGATTGAGGGTGTCCGCATCACCCTCGACGTAGGCCAAGTCCAGTGACAGCTCCAGACCACAGATGGCCAGGGAAAAAATGGCAAGCAGCACGGTTATTATGCGAGCGGCGTCCCATTTCCCTCGGCCTCTGACAACCTCTTCTGCCAGGGAGTACTTAGTGATTTCCACAGTCTGGTGCCGTTCGATGGCTCGCCAGGCGCGGTTGGCCCTCACCCTCTGAAATGCCGCCGCCAGTACCGGGTGCAAAACGTAGGCCAGGAAGATGAAGGACGCCGCCAAGACTTTGGTTCCGTCTACGCCATATGTGTCTACAGGATAAACTCCTTTCCAAACGCGGGAGAACAGAGCCATTTTTGCCCGGGATACCTTCGCCCCCACTCGGCGCTCTAGCACGCGCTACTGGGGTACCCCTTGATGTCCGCCAAGGCAGTCGGCACGCGATTTGCTCTTGGTGTTGAACACGGCACTGCTGCCAGACGTGTGCTGTGTTTTCTTCACCGTGCTTGGTGCCCTACCCCCCCCTCCCCCGGAGAGAAGTGTGCTTAGGTTAGCGCCCTTCAAACCGGTCCAGCCCTTTCCCGCCGATGGAAGACACCGCTGCTGCTGCGTTTGCTGTGATCTGCCGGGGAGGCACAGCAAGGGGTGTTACTAGTTCAGAAATGTGCCCACTGTCTTGGTTCAAACACTAGCAGGAACTGAGTACAGTTGACATTCTCAGCACGGCATTTAAGGCACAAAAGGGGTCACGACAGCGGATTTACTTTTTCAGTTCCGCAACGTAGATCACAGCGTGGTGTGGCCGACATTGCCCAAAGGTGGCTGAACGTGTGGCCAGTCCTGGGGGCGTGTTCGCAGTAAGGGTTGCCCCGGTTTGGCGAATCTATTCAGGACGGATTGGCATTATCCTCAACTGAAGAACAAATGCCCAATATACCAGGTACGGTAAAGGCCCCAAGTAAATTAAATGACATAAGAAGAACACAAAGCTCAAGTTTTAGGGACGCTACGATAATCGAATGAAAAAATCCTGATCGGAGACGAGCGCTGCAATTTATCCTACCAATAACCCCTACGCTCAAGGTTGTTGGGGACTGGTCGGTTGCCCTAAGGGTTCTAGGGCTTGCTCGATTGTTTTTTCATCTCTGGGCGGGACCCATTCGGTATAGTTTGAACACCGTTTGTGTTTCGCATCTTATACTTCTACGTCGCATACCCAGACCATCGGGTTTCAAACGTGCACCTGGTATGCTCTTTGAATCAGGTTGAGGCGTAGCTATAGAACCCATCCAGCGAGGACCTTCACAAACTTTTTCCAGGTACGCTTCTTTCGTGGCAGGCGTCCGGACTGCTAGTGTTTGTGCCTGCTGGTGGGTCGTGTCCTACCGAAGGGTGGACAGCGATCCGTTTAAGGGCACTGATCCCCGCGTTGGTTATACCCTGATGACTAAATTTTGAACGGAGGCATATTAATCGGGTCGTCGTTCAGCTGTTTCGTTATTCGGCCCTGTTGTCTGGGTTGATGCTGTTAAAGATGCCTACTTCACTGCTACGTTCATGCCGTCAATTGTTGTAAGTCGAGGACGTTAAGGGGCAGTAAATACCGTCGATTAATGGGCTTCGCGGAAGTTACGCAGCGGTAATTACCGCCAACTGCTGTATTTGGCCAACTGCTGTATTTGGAGCACGTTATAGGGCGGTATAAACACCTGTGAGCAATAAAGTGATAAAAATGTTTGCAGCTACATTCGCCATTTCTACGAAGATAGCCTTTGGGCTCGCGGTACGTTTCCGCAAAAGCAGGTCTCGTATATATACGAAAATTTCGTTTAAAGCGTTCAACCTTTACTTTCGAGACTCCCGGTGGTATACTATATATCTCGAGGTAGTTTAACCAATTGGAAATTGCTACACCGATTCGTAGCAGTGCAAATATCTTTATGTATGCCCCATGTTACAGCCCCTTTGCTGATGGGGTTAAGAGGCCTCATCCCCACTCTCACGTGTATGTGCCCGGCTCTCATCACAATCAAACCGTAAAAAAATACGCAGTATAGATCGGAGCCGAATCGGATCGAGCAAAATTACCACTCGCGGTTGTGGGGCAGCCGTGTAGCGTGGTCCCTCAGCCGTTCGGTTCCATGGAACCGTAGGATTAAACCGCGGTTTGGAACCGACGGGACAGAAGCAACAGGCCCCGATTATGCAAATATCCGACGGAACGTTTGTTTTGTAGAGATGTGATACTGAGTTGTTTATTGCGAGAAGATTAATATATTTGAAAAGTTTCTCCCTTGATAGAAGACTCTCGTCGGGTTGTGTCCACCCACGCTACGTATATTATGTGTTCTTCACTACTTCTGACGCGTGCTACGGTAGAGGTAGCAGTTTTTGGCTGAATCGGTTTCTGAACGATCGGGCACCTTAACCCAAATTCGTCGGACTTTCGTTTTTGTGACGAATAATGTTTCAGAGTATACTTCGGTCATGATATTTCTCTTCCGGCAGCACTTTTATTTTCCTCCGAAATCATTTTTTCGGTGAGGTTTGACGCTCCTTAAGTGAGGAGCTCAGATAAAACATGGTGCACCTCTATCGTAGCATGCGTCTTCTACCCGTCGGTATCTACTTACAGTAGCACACTAATTGTCAGTGCTGATTACTCACCTTAGAGAGGTACGTACAAGTTAATCATTATGTGATCACGATACTGTACCACGACACAGAGATACTGCGTCGTAGCAATGCCGCAAGCATAGCAGACGATTCAATGCCACATACGACGGGCACGACCTACCTAGGCAGTAGAGCAGTTGAGAATCACTCGTGAGAGAGGCAATAGAAAACAAAGGAGGACAATATATATTTATAGAATAAAATACTAAAAACACAAAAGAAAAACAAGAGAAACAAGCAGCGCTCTCGACAACAGTAGTAGTTGGTTGCTGCCATTTGATAATAAAAATCTCCACAGGTCGGTCTCCCCGATTGTCTACTGTATAGCGGTACGAGTACCCACGAGTGCTACTTAGACTTTTTTCCCGGGGTTCGAATCTTACGTGGGTCGGATTTTAGAGTTTGTTCGCAAAAATAAATGAAAAACTGCATCAACTGCTGAAATTGCCTAGTAGCCGGGTGGATATGCGCAATTTAATGCGAGTCGACGAGGGAAGCAAGGAGGGCTGAAGAAATCTTCGCGCGAAACAAATGCAAGGCAATAACCGTAGTGGGAAAAGGGGGAGAAAAACATACTTTGTGACCACGGATCTGAGTTACGACTATTAGATAGGAAGGAGAGAAAAAACAGCAAATACAAATGATAGGAAGGAAAAAAAAAGAGAAACTCGAACGCCCGACGTCAACCTTACAGTATTGATTGTTCGTGGCTGACTGCGATTAGCAGGTACGTTTCCTCCCCATCCCGTTCGCTCTCCGTATTTAGTCGTAACTAAGATCTGAGGTCACTATAACTGGGCTCTTCTCCTTTCTCCCGAATACGGTACGACGGTATGTGCCTTGCATGTTTATCGTGAGAAACATTTAATCACTTTCTCCCCTCTTCGTCAAATCTGGTGAAATTGTGCGCACCCATGCTATGATGACCCGAAGCCAGCCAACTAGTCGACTAAAGTCAGGCGAGCGTAGCGACCCAGCCCCCCCCCAACCCCCCCCCCCCCGGCCGGTGCTCCGTTTAGAAAGGGATGCGTGGTGAATGGTCAAATGACTAAGGCAAGCAACAAATAAGTACGCCCCTCCCCCCCGGCGGATGGGGCCCCGCTGGAGGCTTCCCCGGCGGACCCGCCAGAGGCGCCTCCGGAGGATCCCGCTGAAGGCGCGCTAAAAGTATGTTTTGTTTTGCCTAATTTTGCACTCAAAAAGTATGATAAATCGGCCAGGGGTATATCTGGTTGTGATCACGAAACAGGTAAATGTTTGAGTTCGTCTTAGTTCATCAGACTTTATAGGGATGCACCAGAGATATGGACATGCCGTCCCCCGTTGGGGCGTCTCTTGCTGATGTTACATTTTGTCGTAACGGCAGATACTCGTGCGGCACCCAGTAGCACACCACCAGAGACATAACACAAAAGCACAACATAAAACAGACTGGGCCCTCTTCTATGACAGCAATAGCATAGGGGCGAGCATCGCTCAAACACCCGGGCCAGAGGTGCTCATCATCCGCTGGACACTGAACATAAAAAACGAGATAGACATAATTGTATTAGGTGTTATTAGGTATTATAGCACGTCGAGACAAACTCCCGCCACGAGTTGCAGAAGACCTCTCTGTTCGATGTGCTCGCAGCGTGGTAGTACTACTTGGAGACGTCGGGAAATACGTACCCCGTATCAAACAAGGCTTCCTACGAGCAAGGAAACCCAAATGCGCAAAAAAAGGTATTTCCAAGTTCAGCATCCACGCCGGGCGAGTCAATCTAGAGTCTGACCAAGCACAGTCTCCCAGCACTGACCACCGGCATAGGGTTCGGATTCGGGTTAGGGCTAGGGTTCTGGTCGGATCCCCCGTAAATATTTGCTATCGAGGTTTGTCCACCCCTCAGTGTTGTGTACAAAAAACGAAAAAATTGAAGTTTTCAGTGATTTTGTAGGGGGTTTTTGAAAAACGACGAGTTTTTTATGTCCCCTACTTTTTCTTGTAGATGCTGTCTGTGTCTTTCTGTCAAGGTGTTTGGTGAATTGTTGTCTGTCAAGGGGTTCAAAGTCTGACAACCGACATCTTTGGTATTGTAGTAGTATGTCATGGTACCCCCCATTTCCTACTTGGTTCTGGTCTGCGATCGATACCATATGATCCTGTCGTCACATGTTTATATCAACACATGCAAACGAAGTTCTTCGAAATGTTGACGTTTTAGCTGGTTTCGCCGAGAAACAGACGGAGCAACCGACCGAGGAGCCGACCGAGAATTGTTTGGTGTTGGTTTCGTTTTTTTTCGGTTTTGTTTAAAAAAAAGACCGAAACCTACTGACATTTCGTGGGAAAAATGAAAAAAATCGACCGAGCCACGTTTTACTATCGGTTCACAGCAACCCTGACCAGAGGGCTACGTGGGCATGAAAAACAAGAAACGGCCTGCATTACAGGAGCATATTTTCGTTATTATGTATTTTAGTAAAACATTCCAGGCACTACTACTGTCCACGACTACAGTCAGTGTGTGTGTTTTCACATAAAACTTCTCATTCTACCCGTCGACATCCAGCACACCCAGTGTCCGTGCTGATTATTCATCCTAGAAAGGTACAGGATACCTAATAATAAAGAAACAGGCTATATATACTTGTATACGAGTAACAAGAAAGCCCGACTGAGATTTGGAGGAAAATACGAAATTCGGGAGTCGTTATCTTGAAAATAGTGTATAAATCATCTTCTCTCAAATATGAAATTCTAGCCTGGACCAGATTTCCTGTTTCTTACCAGGTTTCCTGTTTCTTATTAGGCATCCTGCATTGTACTCGTATATGTATATTATTTCAGAAGTCTACAGCTCGTATAAGGCAGGCTATGGTAAGCATATTATGCTGTATCCAGCGAGAAACATCACTCACTCTAAACAATGTATAAGAGATATGTAACAACCTTTACGACACTTTTTTGACGTCACGACAGGCCACAATCCTCGGTCATATTAGGACGGGAGCTTCTCGTCCGATATCGTTACGTACTGCCTGTACATACACCACACACTAACCGGCCCCGCTGTATTGGAATACATTGGCAGTGCAGACGTCCCTCGCGTATATGCCTCCTGCCGTGTTCGATACTGCCAACACTGACTGTGGCTGGTCGTTTTCCCGTCAGAGCTGTGCACGGAGAACCAAGGTTGCGAAATGAACCGCCTATGATAATTTATCAGTAAAACCTACAACTCGTTGGTCCAGACTGTGGTTTCAGGCATCACCAATACAGCACAAGCAGTAAGGAATCGGCGGTCCCGAGGGTCTAGTGGTACCCTCGAGTGCTACTAAAAGTTGTTTCCGGGCCTATATTCTCCACTGTGTCGCTTTGTTTAGGTTATTTCCAGAACAACAAGTACCAATACAAAAAGAAAAGGAACCTACGTACTCTTCTTGAGAGCGAATGTTACTAAAAACGTGGATAGGAGTCATTTGATGCGAGTCGACGAGGAACGAAAGGGCTAACGTCTTCGTGCGATGAAATTGTGAGGGAAGAACCGTAGTGTGTGGGGGTGCAGAAAAGCCCTTCTTACGACTGTTATTAATCATACGAAGGAGAGGGGAAATGAGGGCGATAATACGAGATGAGAGAAGAAAAAACAACAACCACAACCACAACCACAACAACAACAACAACCACAACAACAGCAACAGCAACAACAACAACAACAACAACAACAATAACAACAGCAACAACAACAACAACAACAACAACAACAAAACCTAATAATATGACAAAGGCTAACAAGCAAGCCAGGCTGAGATTTGGAGAAATTATGAAACTCGAGAGTGGTTATCTTTTAACTACGAGTAGTGTATAGAGCTCCCTCTCGCGAGTAAAAATCCAACCTGGACCAGATGTCTCGTTTTTCAGGTGGTGGTGTCTAGTACTGCTACGGGGGACCATACATACTAAATAGCACCTGCGGTACACCCAAAAAGTCTATATATACCTACTTTGGCTGATAATACTTGGTCCTATTCACTATGGTCCTCCGCAATATATTTATCAATGTACACGTACAGCCAATACTAGCAGTAGATGTGGAGAATATGAAGAGCTGGCACATCAGCAGTAGTAGTAGTAGCCATTGTACCGTTCCGCTCACATTGTAAACGACGCCTCCAGTTGCTCCTCCCTATATTACACCGCCAACAAGCAACACCTGATCAGAGGAAAATAATGACTCCTACCGTTGAGTTTCTCGGTTCCACGAACGTGCGGCTAGCACTCGGGATCCCGAGATGGCTTTGGCCACCCTGCGCTAGTGCTGCAGACACACTAAACTGACTTGTGTCTGTTGTTTTCATAAGTGTTCTTTCAATAAACACGTCGACACCGGGAGAGTTCAAAAAGGTTACATACATGCCGAGTATACGAAGAATCAATAAGTCTGCTTCTTCTGCAGCAGGCCCCTGTATCATATACATACCTGGTTTACGTTTTATACGTGCATTTATTCGTTGTGCCATCCCCCCGATAGCGTGTGCGACACGTGTGTGGTATTTATCTACATCAAACCGATCAAGTTTCCGGTCAACATCCAAGCACACCTAGACACTGCAGTGAGTGTTCTTTTTGCCGATAATCCTTCTTTTAGTTCGAGATAATTAAAATATGTAGCCATTGCGCCGGCAGCATGTATGTAGCACGTGTGTGTCTGAGTTGTCTTTACATCGGACCGATACTTTTACTCGTCGACACCCAGCACAACCGATGTCTACACTGATCGTTCATTCGGATGACATACATTTTTTTGTCTTTTCAGCCAAGTCACTAAGGGCCGTTGTTGTCGAGCACTGTTTTCCCAAACTTTTCAATACATTTTTCCAAAAATACGAAGAGTAGGAAAAACAGGGCATGTTTGGAAACTTTGGAAATATAACAGGGGGCAAAAAGTATGCAAGGCTTTGCATTCCAATCTTTCGAAAACAAAAAAAATGAAAGATATGGAAGTACGTTTTTTTTTCGAAAACAAAAATTGGGAATTCTTGGAAAACAATGCTCTATAGGAACGCGGCCTTAACCACCTACTTGTATATATATTAGAATTCTTAATCCCACTACTTAATACCAATATATGATATTTAGAGATATAATAAGGTCTGTGATTTCAGTTGTTGTTGCCTTCGTATTATACCGTAAGATCTGCAAGACGGCATCACTAGCACAGCAATAATACGTTGTAGGACTGTCCGTCTTAATTCGTCATTTTACTCTTTAATACATGCTACGGCCGCCGGGTGTGCTTGTAGTGTCGACGGGTAGAAATGACGAACACACAACACCCGTCTGGTCGACGGTGAGACGAATAAAACGAAAGCACTCATTTATCAATAAAGATATATTTACCAAATTCCGTAATTGATTGTAGGAAAATCCTCGCCCGAAAAAAACACCCCGGGGACCTATATTTTCAGCGAAAGCGATCATAATATCCAGAGTAAAACGCCATTAATCTGGCGTCATCGATTTTCTGAGAGCAATACCTTCATACCCACCCCTCCCCCATTCCTCACCCGAAGACTCACAATTGCCCCAACCGACACCTTGCTAGGAAAGCAAGAGCTCATCCGGAGTACATTCTCCCTATTTGACCCGTGAAGAACTGGTTCCACGAATTTGAGGGGAAACTGTTTGTAATTAGTATGGGACATGTTTATTTGTTCTGAAATGGCCAAGGGTCCGGTTCAAGGAAGGAAAGTTTCAATTGGAATCGAATAATCGAATTAAATTCTGTTCGATTTGGTGGAAAAATACGGCGTTAAGTTTCTATCCGGTGAAACCACGTATGCTCCATGTATATGTTTTCGAAATGTGAATGATTTGGAGATAACGCGACATCCCACACAACACAACCGGACTGACAAGTATCGAGGAGAACAGCTAAGAGCGACGGCGTGCATTGCGACGGCGTGCATTGCTACGTGCACGCCGGCTACAGCCTCTGTGTTGGTTTAAAGGCCCAGCCTAGGAAGCTATCACTCCCATCTTCTCTTCGGTGGACGGAGGAAGCCCTAAGCGCCACGCACCGGACAGCGACAGCGATGCACCTATCGAAGTCTTGAGCTTTTCCTCCGTGTTTGAAGTCGATAGCTTGGTTATCATCGGACTTGGCCGATCGAGCTGGTGGAAAAGTTGGGCCTGCGACCGCCATAATTTTGTTCGAGGAGCCACTGCCTGACCACGTCGAGCTGGTGAATGAAGCCGTGGGCGCGGCTGTTGCTTCGGTTGCCACTCGGTGACGCTAACGATATATCGCCCAAACAGCGACGGGTCGCCTCGGCAACTTAGTAGTGGTAACATGCCCATGCATGTTGGATATACTCCAATCGATTCAAATCGATTATATTCGATTCGATTTTATTTTTAAAAATGATGCATTCTGGGACATATTTTTGCAATTTGATGGGATCGACTCCCCCCCGGCCCAAAGTACAAAAATTGCCTTCTCGGCGAATCATTTCTTACCAATCAGATTAAACTTCAATTCAAACAATAAATAAAACGATTTGAAATCGATCCGATTTGAAAGTTTCCTTCTTTAAAACGGGCCCTCACAAAAGTGTGAACAACGCCCCGGTCACGTAGTAAAATCCGGGCAGGCTGTTCACGCCTGCATAATCCCAACATCGCAACGTCCCGGTCGCGTCTCCTACGTAGCAGTATTGATACCAGTCAGTAGATTATCATTACATCTGACATCTGAAAATGTGCAGCTCATATTACAGACACACGGTACCTTTTACATAAACCTAACTACCCCACTCATGAATCATCCCTGAACACTAGACAAACGTATACCGATAATATTGCCGTCCCCACAATGAATGGCTTTACCGACTCCCCACCGACGTTTCACCAATCAACCGATCAAAGCTGAAAGGGTGACCTGTACTTGTGACAGGTGACGCATGCTACGGTAGCCTGTATGCAGGTGCACCCTTTAGTTTCTGCCTTCTGAGGGTAGTCACTTGAGGAGCTCTATTGATCTCACCCGAAAACTAATTTGGAGGGAACCAAAAGCGTTACCGTACCCGACGAACAATCAACCCCATGGTATGGCCTCAGGTATGCAACAAAAAGTATAGCAACACAAAAAAATGAAATCGCGACGATTTTTGGTTAAGGAACGCCCCCTCCGTCGTTCAGAAAACGATGCTGCCGAAATAAGGTATGCCGCTATCGTAGCTTGCGTCTGTTGTGCCTTTCACTCTATGTTGCCCTTCTTCACGGAAAAATCGACACCCCTTTTACTCGTACCTATAATACTTCGCGACGGCCAGCCTACAAAAAAAAGCCCGAAACAATATAGCCTCACCCTCATTTCCATCCGCACTGCAGGAAAAGCCAATAATTTATCTATTTCCGTCCATTTATGGTAATCATCGACGTACGGTCGATGCCACACATGCATATGTTTATACCTATATACATGTTTCGTACCTTAACGTAAGCTCTAGCGGCTAAGGCGTGTCTTGAAAAATGTCTTACAGGCTTTTCTCAGCAAGGGGTTGTCTTCTCATTCGCTGTTTCATCCGCTGCGTGGCTTATTTTCGTAAGGCAACGTTCCTGCGCTAGAAAAGGGGCAGTGACTCCATTTTTGAGCACCACAACAACGTCGCGAGCTACGAACTCCAAACAAACGGGGTTCGGGGCGGCTAATACATCAACATTTTTGTCTTTAATCATATCTAAGAGCCCAGTTCCAGCAGGGCCTTGTGTTACGGGAAGCGACCCTGTGCGCTCCACGTTTTTTTAGGCTTCAAAAGCAAACCATTTTTCAAGCTTGAGAGTGTCTGACCTGATTGTCTCTTGATCCAAGCGAGCGGACGGATTTTTGGCGAGCGGGACGGATCACAAGCGTTCAGATAGCGCTCCAGGTGTCGCAGGTGCAATATCCGAGAATCGAACCCGGGCCTAACACTGAAAGTCGTATACCCTAACCAATGCGACGCGAGTGATTGCGACTTGCTGTACATGCCTGCATAGTCATCAATTGAATGCGTGCACACCGAAATACTGCATGCATACCAACGTTTCGTTCACTGCCGCTTGCTGTTGCCTGCATGCAGTAGCATTCCTTGTGTCGGATATGCAAGCGTTTCGTGCCAGTGGTTCAGTCTCAGCGCTCTGTTCACAGGTTTACAGTGCTCAAGTTCACAGGTTCACAGTTTCAATGTACTCGTGATTTCCAAAGGTGTCGACATACCCAAATCTCCATCTGAGCCCTAGCACGAAGGGTCGATCTCCTCCTGTGGCATCCCTCCGAAGACCTGCAACTCCGGGTCATTTACTCAAATATGGAAGCGTGTCCCCTGCTCGAAGTGACACTAGTCTTAGACGTTATTTCGTCCCTAACGTGTTTTGCGTTTGGAAGGCAACGCCCCTATGCTAGGAAAGGAGCGTCGCGGTTTTTGGCGCACCAAAAAGTACCCGCGGCCCCAAGGTGAATGGTAGTGTAGTTCTAGATTTATTGATACGAGTACAAAATACCTTGGTTTTGCCGGAGTTGGGTGCAGAGAACGGTTACACTACAAAGAAAACAACATAACGAATGACTTACCCTCGATCCCAACGCAGCAGCGGTATACTGCTGTTCATGTTTCTTCCCGCCGGTGTTTGCACGCACCGGCACTGCTGACTGTGTACGTTGAGCGGAGTCACCGCTTGCTATCTAATGACAGTCAGTGTGAAAATAGGAATCTCGACGTGGGGTGATGGTGTATCATGCTCTAAAATGCTACGAGCTGGGCCAGCCACTATGAACCTCATGAACTTCACTTCTCAAGTGCCCCCCCACTTTATCACGCTGCTATTTCTGTGATCTGTGTGAGTTAAAAACAGGTCCCGTGCTTCGCCAAGGACTTTCTTAAGGGATTAATTCCTGCCTTTTTTTTTTCGTGAACTACGATTTTATTTTAGGCTGGACGATGATGGTTGTTTTTGACCAAAAATGACGCAAGAAACAAACGAACACAGTAATCAATCCTTTCGTTTAGCGCTTCAAGAGCACATATATGGCGATTGTATATGTGAATAGGTATACCTGTTCTTGTCTTTTCCCCAGCAGTAAATGAAGGTGGCGTCGATGGATAATTCAGCTGTGGCCGATAATATAAGGTACCTAAATAATTCATACAAATACGCCAATGATCCATATATTTACGTCCATATCGACATATTTTGTATGGACCTGTTGCCAACTGAATGGACGTACGTATGTATGTAAGCTTTGGAGCTTGAATTGGGCTGAGAGTTAATACCACTCTGGGCGGAAATATAAGGGCATTTCGATGTACACACGGAACAAACAACAGTCCTTACATTTCCGTCTATAACTGTATCTTCCCTACAACCGTCAGTATTACACTCTGTATGTCCTGCAAGACAGGCAAAACACACACGAAAAAACGCATATATAATTGTGCCATCACTCACTCCAAGACGCGCCCCCTCGTCGAACATCCAAGCTGGTTCTATCGACAACAGGGACAGGGTGGTGTGTTTAGGAAAATCTCAATCGGATGTCCGGAAGCCACCGTTTCCGTTGCGTGTGCGCCTTTCGTTTCAGGATAAACGCGTCACGGAAACCCAGCCCAGCGTGTGATATCTCGCGAGTAATGCGGGGCCATGTGCAGTTTATAAGTCAAAACGATCAGAAAGTTCCCCGAATATATCGACGGATTGGCATAGCAATAATGTCGTCGCCGTACTCGTTCTCGATCGAGATTATATCAGGTCTATGTTGTAGAACGTTTAACGTGGTATCTGCTTGAGTGTTGTTGCGCTGATGTATCATGTTTTAGCTGGCTGGTGGACGATGGAGTGGTATGGCGGGCGCTGGCAAGAGAGGGCGATCAGGAGAAGGGGCGGCAGATTGAACAAGGAGGGGGCACAGCCCCCTTGCTTTTCAAACAATATACGCGCCAAGTAATAACGTGGCCAACGGTACAAAACGCTGTCGACAGCTTGCAGCGTGCAATCATCAACCTGGCCATTCACAAACAATTTTCGATGCGAGTGCTCGTACGTACCGCGAATAAATCGGCTCCCTCCAGGATCCCTGCATTCAAACCCAAGCAACCTGACCAGTTAGGGGACCGCTTCGGTCAAAAACAAAATCAACATGTCTTCAATTTTGAAAAAACGCATGTGTTCGTCTTTTTAACAGCCGCAATACGTACTCATTACAAAGACGTGTTTGCGCCAGAGTGTTTAAAGAAACGTACTTTTTCGTACTTTACCCCGAAGGCAGAAGTTGGTAATTATGAGAAAAAAACAAAGTAAAAAGGCATTATTTGGGCAAGGTATAATCAATCATGAATTTACTTTGTGCCTTCTTGCTTCTCCGTACCCTTGGTATGGTACGGAATTGGGTTTGCCAAGTCATTTGTGTGAGTAGCTTCTACGCAAACACCGGAGAAAGCGTGCCTGATCGGAGTTCACGATTTCAGAGCTAAAGTAATGATTTTCCAAAAGGACTTCTGCGCAAACACTCTACTACTTCCGGTTCAATAACACAATGTCAGCACTCGTTACCGTACACGACATAGCTCGAGTTCTAGTGTTCAGACTTGCTCCCGAACAACATATAGCTTGTTCGTTGTAATCTCTAGGAGGGGCTGGGGCTCTTGCATTTGCGGGCAAGGGCACGAATTGCTGTGTTGACCGAAAGGGCCTCAGCAACAATCATTTTCATCGTTTCGGGGCTCCTGTTTGATATCTACACTTTATAACGGCCGAGTAGGAAGCTACAGACAGTCACACTAGAGGCTCAGGTAGGTTCGTCTACTACTGTAGTGCTCAGCGTCGAAAATCCGAGTTAAGACAGTATCAGCAGCCCGGAAAACTGCTATTTTTGAATTTGTCATTGGGCATCAGAGGTATGGGAAATTGGTACTTTTCGAGATCAAAAGGCATCGGATCGATCCGGCTCCTAAAACAACCATGTCTCGCATGGACTACGCTCGCTGACATTCATCGCAGGGAGTAGGTCGGAGCATTATATCTGGAGAAATGCTGATTCAGGTAGGGTGTTATGAAAAATTGAAATTTTACCAGAAATGGGATTCCAACTAAAACCAAACGGGTTTGGTTTTGCAGTGCTCTTTATGTTTTCCCCAGGATGCGCAAGTGCATACGCCCGAGAAGCAGTGGGTCAGGTTTCAGATGTACGTGTGGCTAATACGCTTATCAAGAATGTCGTGCAAACCGCAGTACAAATTTGATGGCCTTCACAGTGCCCGGAGCATGGTTCATAAACTTGGAATCTAAAGAGTATTTCGCACGGTGAGAACTACAGTAGAACTGACTGGACGTATTGCGGCCGAAATACTCATAATGTTGCGAGTACTGGACAGTTTGCATGAACAAGCAGTATACGGTAGAACCACAATGATATAATCAGTATATGTGATTCATTTTCTCAGTTGGGTGGAAATAACCATTTTTACGTCAGTCTGTTTTGTATATCTCCAACCATAGTCGACTGACAACATATCGCTACTCGTACCCGTGCGTCTAACTCACCTCGTACCGATTATTCAATACTGTGTTTCCTCGACTATTTCTTAAACTTATTTCCAAAGTCAAAGTAGTGACGAACACCCCTCGGCAGTACAGTCGCTTTTACATCCTCAATGTATTATCGACATACATACACCGTCCGGAGCATACGCGGAGCAACCTCGGCCATCCGTCCATCAAGACGTAGCCCCCCTAGTAAACATGTCCTTCACAACGACGCTGGCCCTTCCTGGGTGGGGCTGACGCAGGCGGGCTCGGTAGTGAAAAAGGCGAACAAAGAGGCCAACCTCGTGTCGAGAAATGGTCGTCCAGGCGCGGAGAGCTCTCGAAATCCCAGCCCTGCGACGATGTAGTTCTGGGTATCCTACGTATGTAACTATAACGGGCCTTTCTGGAGGCCTGCATGGCTGCCTATCACCGGCTGGCGTATTTGGTGACGTGAACAAAAGAGCTCTTTAAAGATGTCTCGAAGACTGGAGATCAGACTTGTTACCAATATGATTTTGTATTGAAATGACTGCGAACTGTGATGTTTATCAGGGATGGACTCTGCCAGACACTGAACGCTTATCGCCAAAGAGCCCTAAACCCCCTATTAACTGCTGCTAACGGCGTCAGAACCCCGTGCTTTCGGTTGAAACATGCGAAACAACGTGGGATATGGTTCAAGGTATGGACTGTTGAACAGGAAATTCATCTTTAGGTGGAGGTTTGATTAATCGTTAAATCCTAGGCTCCACCCTTGAAGGGTTGTGAATCCACGCCTCTCTGCGGTAGCAGCGTCTTCATTTGAAACACGGTACACGCTAAGTGTGACATACTACAGGGACACGATAGCCAAGCATGCGAGAGGAGAACATCGCACATTACCAGACGAGTGAGAGCAGGGGCGGCCAGTCGTCGTTGCCATCTCTGTTCGCAGGACAAAGGGCCAACGTGTAGGTGAAGGTTCGATGACTGGGTCCGAACATGATTATCCCTCGATACTCCCGAGTGAAGGCTAATGTGAAATTTTCTAGGATCGCTGGGGATTCCACTATTTGCCGAGAATGGTTGTTGGTCTCAGAGACATGGTGTTAACATCACCCCCCAGTTTATGGTTGTGATAGATTTCGCACTGCATTATACCTCGAAAACACTGGAACCAAAGACAAAGGATTCCAACGCTTCTAACGCTAGGGTTACGATGTCTTAGTAGGATTGTGATAGACCTCGCACTACATTAAACCTAATTGACATCGTACTTCGTACACAGCCAGCGGCCATTCGTTTATCGCCTGGATTTCGCAAATTTCGGAAAGGCCGAGATACGACAAAACCATTAATTGCCAGAAGTGTCGGTGGGTGATAGGCAATGCGGTAGGACAACCCAGGCATCGGCCTGCAATATCGTATACATGCGGGTGCATGTCCGCACAGGATCGGACGAAAAAACAAAAACAACTATTGATAATAGACTACTGTAAGCTTTCGCAGACGAAATTTTCGGCACGCACCGCGGACATTGCAGCTGGCCACATGTGGAATATGACGGAGTACAGAACACCAATATATATCGGAGACAATGGCCTGCGGGAGGAAAGGCAGAAAATATTATCTTTCAAAAACAGTCCTGTACCTCGTCGCTGGCCGCTCTGCAATGCTTGCGCGATTCGACGCCCACAAGGCTATTGGCCGCATACCCGCCTGACCCTGTTGATTATTGCGTCACACGGTCAACAAGAGGGAAGCACTGGCACGCGCAGTAAGCCGACTAGTTGCTACGTGAGCTTCGCGGCAAACACATACAGACTCACTTGACGCTCAAACGACAACTGTGTGTTACAGGGAGTATATTAATACAATAGGTGACTATGATCAGGTGGAGAGTGTCCAAGGAGCACGCTTGCCACAGCTTAATAAACACAACAAACACAGGAGCCCCACAACCGCACCGGGGCCCAAACACCGAACACTAAACCCTCGCATAAATTCGAGGGGTTCCGCCACTCGACATCCTAACCGATCCGGCCTTATCACTACTATAATAACATATCATAACTGTACTGCCATCTGCGAGGTATACGAGTTTGTGGTGTTGCCAACTGCATACAGAAACGCTACCGACTACGGCGGATTAGGTATGTCTACGGTACCCCTAACAAGTGCTATATACCAAACATCTCAAGAATTGAACTATACCGTGCACCAGACACAACACAACAGCACTAAACACACCCTACATAACGAAGCGCGTAAAGATGCCCACTGCACAAGACAGTATAGCAAAACGCACGGCAATGCCGTTGCCCCTCCCTCTAGCCCCGTTTGCAAGGGCAGTCGCATCGCTTCCGAACGAGGGCGAAGCTTCTTCTTCTTCCCCAGACCCAGAATCCGCAATTGGAGACACCGTGACACTGATACCACGTCCACTTCGGGCCGTCGGAGCTGGCGTGTCGGGGTCGGTGGTGTCGCCATGTCCATCGCCCAACGGTGAAGGCGCATGGGTAGTACCGTCGTCGTCCACATCGCCAGTGGGGGCAGGGGTGTCGGCAGCGCCTCGGTCGTCGACATGGATTGTCGGCGCAAGGGTATCGACATCAGAATGATCTCCCAATCCAGTTGTCGGGGCTGGGGTGTCGGCAGCGCCTCGGTTGTCGACATGAATTGTCGGAGCAAGGGTTTTGACACCGGGATGATCTCCCAAATCAGTTGTCGGGGCTGGGGTGTCGGCAGCAAGGCCACTGTCCCCATTGAAGGGAGCGAATGATGGTGCTGGAGTATCTGCCCACACGGTTTCAGCATCTGTCGTGCACGATATGTACCTGAAGCGTGGATCATGGGGAGGTGTGGGTAAGCAGTAGGCCGCGTAGGATATTAGCGCACATGTGCCTCTAAAGGATGCCGTACTTACATATTCACTTAGACTATAGGCGGAAGCATAGAACACGAAATACCTAGAGGGTTCATAGGTCCGTCGGTATTGCACGTAGGCGGAGCCACTGACGAGCGAAATACGTTAGCGCCAACTCCAGCTGTCCGACGTTCAGCCACCATCCATCTAAACACGTCGAACCACGACCAAACTGCGTTGGGCATATAGCCAGGGTGCCTAAGGCTCCTGTGTTGTTAGCCACATGGACATTCGTAATCCGAAGCTTAATGCACGTCTCACCCGTGGTACATGCCGCCCACTATGCGTGGGGAGCACAGGGGAGGCGAGTATTCGGCGGCATGGTTAACCTGCGACCATACTTCGCCTGAGCACGTGTCGTCGTCCGGGGAAAAGAACTGTGAGATGACGCTGCCATCCGCGAGGCACTCGCTCATAGAATATCTGCCGAAAAAGAACTTGGCGCATTCGCCTCTGTGAGACCCGAAGACCAAACCGTCCCCGGAAATGACAACGGTGTTGCCCGTGGGTTCGTTGCAGTCCGCATCGTGATACTCGTTCGCTATGAAGTTTACGATGGTGGAAGAGATCTTCGACGGTACTGCGGGTTTCGGAGCGACAGGAGAGCCGGTGGTGATGTGGAAAGTTGTGGTGGGGTGTACGTGGCTGTTGACGTGTGAAAAACACGCGTATCCTTGCAACTATTGTACAACATGGCAATCAGAGCACAGAGCACCAGACTTCCGCATAGCTCGTGTACGGTTGACAGCCAATAGAGGCAACAGGTAACGGTGTACAGCCGGGAAAACATACCAGCTCGTTAGTTCAAGGAGTAATTCGCCCCATGCCTCTTGCATCGAGTGCTATTTTGCAAACGGAGCTGTCGTGGGCACATAAAGGTCTCATAGCACCAACAAAGGTTTAGCACGATAGTGTGAGCTTGACGTTGCCCAATAGTTGGCCCTTTGTCGGCATTTGTAGCGCTTGGGAACGGAACACCCCCTACAAATATGTATCTGGAGGTTTGAAACATACTCCTCCAGTAGTACTGAAATTGTTTCGCCCTCCATTACAACAAAAAATAAGTAACTACACGTGTTGGGACGAAGACCAGATGCACCACACTTTTACAGCAGTGTTGTAGTACTTACACAAACATTACACCAAGAAAATAGCAAGAAGCGGTGAATGTACGATAATGCCTGGCTGTTGCAACATCAATCCACATGCATGCGCGTTGACAAACCAATGCAGACTTACAGTGAGCGGCGCGACAACCCCCCATCCACACCACTACAGAGACCGTTGCGTGGTTCTGCAAGATCATCGAAGCGGTTTTTAAAGCACTTTGCGTACCGTACAGTAGAATCCATGAAGGTCTACTGCCGCCGTGGGTTATACAGTAACAGTGGCTCGACGAGAAGTCAAACATTTAGGACCATTCTCTCTGGTTTAAGCAATTCGCACCGTCATCGGTGCATTCGTCTAAAAACGAGCACCCCCCGCCGTTGTCGGAACACTCCTCGCTGGACGAGCTGGACGAGGAGTCGACCTGCTTGCATGATGGAGAAACCGTTTCCTCGTTGTCGAACTCCGTACAAGTTCCGTCGTCGAAATGTTGCTGACCAGTTTCGCCGGTAGCCGCGTCGCAAATGGAGATTCTGCTGACACTTTGGGTATCATTGCCGGAAGAACCGTTGCATTCGTTAAAGTCGACTAACACCATAGTAGGTGCAGCATGAAAACACAGAGAGAAGGGTTAGGCGAAGCGCACAAAGCGGGGGTGGGGGCACGAGGGCAATGTTATATGACGGTATGTTTCATCGTGACTGTCTATTGATGGTTCGGGACGATATAGACAGGAGCGAGAGGGAGGATTTAGGTGTTTACGGGACGATTTGAGCACTGGGGTGTCTTTGTCAAACCGGCACATAGTTGTTGGGCTACAGATAAAATATGTATAGCACATACCACACCCTGCCAGCAAGAAAACAGGGGAAGGGCAATACTGTGGCGGAGACATATACGCGCGATATACGTTTTTTCCAAGACGAGCCGTGTTGGTCAATTTGGTCGCCGCAGGTTACTACTTCACGACCGCATCAGTGTGCAGGAAGACGAGAAGGTATGGGGGGAGGCAAGGGGATCGAGGAGAAGGGTAAAAAAGCATGTGCGTGTCATCAAGCTTCCCACAAAGCACTCGTGCGGCAGGAGGCCCACAAAGCACTCGTGCGGCAGGAGGAAGGGCGCGGGGCGGAGGACTTTGCTTCACAACGATATTGGCCATCACGGTGTTGACCATCACGATAGCCGTCAAAACGGTATTGGATATAACGCAGTCGAATACGTGCGAAATAAATGTTATTGCGTACTCAATGTACCAACGTACGTTCAAAACTCAATAGGGATATCACGTTCAATCACTTTTGGGGAAATTATTTCTGGTGGATTGACTCTACCGCCCTCCTGCACAGAGTACTGTTTGTGATGAGGGACGTTACATAAATCAATACACAGTAGAAAGTGTACCCCCCAGGACACAAACTAGAGCTGTGCGCTGTGTAGAGCAGCCTCGATCACAAACAAATCTGTGTCTCCGCCAAGAATCAGTACAATGAATCCCAGCAGTGTAAGTGGCGGCTGTATTGGCCGGGCGTGGTTGCGATCGTCCACCGGCAAAATATAAAAAAATTGCGCAAGAACAAATGCACGGAACTTACCGCGATTTGTTTACGATCTACATTGTAGTTGTGTTCCTGCAGAGGCCTTACAAAGCGACCCGGTGGTCTGGTCGCTCTTGTGCATGTTATGCGGGATCTGACCCCTGAAACAACGTACAACATGCACAAGACACCCACCCCCTCTCTAACGTATCCGCTGCCTCGTTCCGATAAACATCTTGATTGTTATCCGCCGTAACATATGGCGTGTCTACTCGATGCACGGCATCTAAAATATACTGGCAACATGGATGATTCGATCCACTACTTTGCCACTGGCAGCATAGACCGTGTGCCAGCGGCAAGTCATACAAAAAACACTTTTGACTCACACTTCCATTGCGCTATTATGTCGATTGTGGATCGCTGTGAATGAGAGTAACGTCCTATACCAGGATGCAGTGTGTTTCGTCCATATGAATTTGAAAAAACATTCGCGCTTGTGAGAGCACATATTGATGCCAGTATGATACACGCGTTCGGCCACCCCCAACGCCAATATTGTGCAATAGGCGACTCACTACTGGATGTTACTGACTGGAGTACTCGTGAAGTCGTTGGATTTCAATCGTTTGGCGATTCAGCCTCACCCGCAAAAACCTTGTAAATAGACTGTCGCGTATTATACAGTAAATGCAGCAAATGCTCGGCTTCTCCTACCCCACGGCCACTTGTCCACTACCAGAGGATATCTATATTACAGTAGTAGTTGTTTCACCTTCTAGATCTCAACACATGTAGCAATATTTAACATAAATTCAAAACAACAGCTGTGAGATCTGGTGAAATCGAGAATTTCGTGAAACTGATATTTGCAAGCTGTGTGCGATACTTCGATATGAGGGGCTGCCGGTCGATGCCGATTTGTACTGTTATTGTTTAGGTTAAGAGCACAATTCGATGCGAATCGACGAGGGAAGAAACGGCTGAATAATTATCGCGATAAAAAATGTAAGGCACGAACCGTAGTCAGGGGGGAGGGAGAAGAGCCTACTTTGTGCCCCCGGATCTGAGTTACGGCCTAGGAAGGAGAGAGAAAAGAAGGGCGAAGATAAAAATGGGATGGAAAAAAAAAAAAAATGAGATCGACAAATATCACATACCAGGTGCCAGGTATTATTACTGTCTTTGGCGGCGTAGTGCTTGTCTTTGACGACTGCGGTTCGTGCCTTCGTTTTTTATCGCGACAATACCTTAGCGTGTTCTTCACTCGGCGACTTGCCTCGACTTTCCCCTACCCACGCCATGCGCTCCAGAGTAGTGGTCGAAGCTTGATAGTTAATAACCCCAAAGTAGTTATTTAGGCACTCTGATTGGCTAAGGGTATATTATACGCGGGTCGATCAGCTTGGCGTCTTTCCCAGCCACAACATCCCGAGTGAACCCAGAGTCTTTCTAAGCACAGCATCCAAGCCGGCCGATTCAACCTAGCTAGAGTCTTACCACGCACAGCATCCCAGCACTGACCACTGGCATAGGGTTTGGGTTAGGGTTCGGGTCGGAGGGTTGTCTTTAGGCGCCAAGAACAAAACCTCCGTAAATATTCACTACCAAAGTGTGTTCACCCCTCGCTTCTATTCCCCCGATTTGGTAACAAAGCCAACTGCCCAAACTCGTGGCCCAAACTCGGACGATATGGGCCACATATCTATACAGAATGTCCGGGTTGGGTTTGGTTTTTGGGTTTGGTGTTGGGTTTGGAACCGAACAACTATCTTGTTGGCCTCGACAATCCGGGTTGCCCCGGGCGAATCAACACCTGGCATGAGCAAGAAATCACCATAATCTACGTTGCGTACGCACAAAGCGCAGCGCATCAGCAGCGAGAAGGAGGGCTAACAGAGGGTAGATGGTTATTTGCGTCACACATACACGGTATCTCAAAAAGGCCCCCGTGGGCGAGGCTATGTCAACGCGAGGCGGCGTCGCGAAGTGTTGGATACACCCGGTGCAGAGGTGCTCGGCGCAGTGCCTTGCCCACGCAAAGCGGTGCGTCGGTAGGCGAGTCGCCATAAGGCGGACGGAAAGAGAGAAGGAAAACCGTATATTATTGTCGTCACCTCCGAAGAGGATGACTGAAGGAGAAGGGGGGCGAATGAAGTGTCCCAGAGAGAGAAAATATAAGTGTTCGGGTAGGCAAATCCTGACCGAGTCTCATTTCCATATCGTATGTACCACACAACGACACCCACGCGGCTATGCCATGAATACTGGCCCTACATTATCGTACCAAAAACTACTCTTCCTATACGTACGTATGAGAACATCATGCATAAGGCGCATATCCCGTGATTACTTATGTATACCATACTGATAACGATGTATGTGGCACACAAACAACTGTTCGTATGCGTCTACCGGACTATAACAACGCTGATCAGAACACCAGTATACGTTGCCACTGCTGTCTCCATATGCTACGCACGCACCCCACAAGTAGATATAGGGGCGTTTCCCCGCGGGTAGCCCGCCTGATGAAATATTCGTGCATGCATGACCTAACATGCCATATACAGAAATACAAGAATCTGAGACTCCTCTCGTGGCGCACACAATACCTCAGACGGAGAATTACCCCAAGTACAATACCCCAGCATACGTAGATGCAATGCAGTTCCACAAACCGAAAAATGATGCCATTACTTTATCACACGCAGGCCACCAAAGGCATGCGTTCACATGCGGTGGGGGCTTGGCATGATGCAGGTCAGCTGTATTGTAGCGAGCGCATCGCCCTTAGGTCGAGAGGTCTAGAGTCAGGATGAGGCAAACAGTCCATGCGTTGGCTATCTTTGCAAAATCACCCTTAGGGTCTTGCAACAGGTAGGCAAGGATCTCAGCATGCCTACGAGTGATATGCATGGGGAAGGGCCGTAGACACCGCGGACCCTGCTATTACGAAAACGCCTAATGTCGTAGCTACTGAAACAAACCTGAACCGTAACAGTATAATCGATGAAAGCGCTGTGTGCGCTCTCTCGAGCTGCTGACGCTATACTGCTACTACTCTGTGTGCTACAGTTTTAACTTAAATTTTGTTGCAGGGCGGTCAGCGAAAGTACTCTAGGGTCTGGGGCATGTGGCCACTACACACGCACATCGCGCACCACACAGCACGGCCCACGCACTCACTGCTCAACGCGCCCTGGGGGCGTCGATTAACACCCTTTCAATCACTGCGGAAAAGCACAGACCAAACACACGCAGCAGCGACACGCAGCAGCACGCCAGCAGCAGCAGCAGCAGCAGCAGCAGCAGCAGCAGCAGCAGCAGCATCTCGCATCGAGCCCGTCGGTGTTCTATGTTCCGTGTTTTCATTTCGTCAGTTGTTGCTTTTCATAATTCAAATTCATAGATAAAAAAATCCTCTTAAAAACCGAAAATCCTGATTGGATATTTGCAAGCAGATTAAAACCCGAGTCGGTTCTGATGATTCGAACTCACGGATCAATTTCCAGTAGCACACGAGGACAACCGCTAGACCAACGGGCGAAGACGCATTATACACGACCCCCGTACTACTGTACAGTGGTTGGTAATCTTCCTTTCCATCTCAACCCTCCCCAGCCTCCTCTGTACTTCCAGAGCAACCACTCACTGCAACCTCCCAACATGAGGACCCTCTCTCTCCCTCCTCCCCTATAAATCACGTCAACGATTCAGCGCCTCTCCACAAACTCCAGATTTCCGTCGTTCAATCTGCCATACTTACGTATTATATACACTACTAGGGAATAAGAGGCCCCCCCGCCCCCACGGCGGTAGGGCCACAAGTGTGAGCGGCTCGTACAAAAAAACTCAACTCAACAGGAAGGACACTATTTATTTCCGCTGTTTTATTTTTATATTTGCTTATGAGTGATGAACGGTGAAGCTCATGCTACACATTGTTGTCGGATGTCAAGAATACTAACGATTTTAGGCAAAAATATCGAAGGACTGCTTGTTTCTGTCTCAAGGCGAGATAACCATTATAATGTAGCAGTTGCAAACAAGGACATTATATGGAGAGGGGGGTTGTCGTTCGATACTTCCTCGGAAGTCAACGGGGAGGAGGTTGAAGGTGTAGGGCTAATTGAAGACACCTAGTTTTCGTAGTAACGGCGGTAGCAAATCACCGTTTTAGGTGTGGATTTATTGGGGCCTGGATGAATGAAATATGTGAGATTTCATCATGTTGGCACAGCAACAGTATGTTTCACTAATAGTTTCGCTACACGTTGTCGGGGGGGGTTAAGGATAATTGATCGATATTTTACCCCTATAGCTAAGTAGGTAATATCCTCACATTTGACGTCGTCGAGGACACGGGTTCGAATCTCACTTCGAAAGTTTATTTTACAGAAACGCTTGAGCGTGCGTCCCTAAAAAACTCGTCTTCCTGGTTCCCCAGCTATCGAAACGAAGCGGGTAGACCAACGTACGGCCGTATACGGTACCGACGTCCCAAAGATTCCGCCGTTCAGAGGGGGGGAGGGTGTTATAAGGATTACCCTGGGCTGGGTAGTCAATCGATATTTTACCCCTACGAGTATAGCTCAGTAGGTAATACTCTCACAAAATACTATTAATATACATGTAATAGTATGTACAATATCCATAACAGTAAGTCCCAAATATCGAGTAATGGATGGAAGACGAACAGAAGTGACATACCCATAGATTCCCGTGTCCCCCATTGCACGTGCTTGCATGGTTTTGATGGGTCACTTGACTCAGTGTTCTGTCCAATTTATCATAGCAACTTAGAGTGGAGCAAATGCGAACAAAAATAATCCAGTTTTTTATCCCTCACCCGCATTCAAAACGCACGCTTCTCCCTACGCCGGCATGCCCGGCACCGTCTTCTCACGTCGCAGGTTGGCATACTGTAGTACAACTCGTACGTGTGCCGTGCTTGTCTTCGTGATTCGCGGCTGCTCTACGTACGTGCGAGTATCGCAGCAGTGCGGTTGCTACTTTAATCTTTGCTGAGATTGTACCGCTCGTCCTCGCTCTGTTCGTATTCGTATCATATATGATACGTACGTCGCCTCTGTGACCGTGCGCGACGAAAGCACCACTGCTTTAGAAACGGATGGGGTCTCTGAAGGCCCCTAAACAACATCCCCTCCTCCTTTGCTCGTGTTCAAAGCCGTCCCGAACTCGTCAAACCTGCACATATCCGGAGATCACCGTAAGGATCTCCCATGCAAGTATCACTAAATCCCCCTGTCATAAGATCTCCGTCTCTTATCGTACAAACTGTGTCGTCGAGCCTGGATGCTCCAACAACCTGGCGTCTCCTCGACGTTACACAGACAAGAAAGGAAATTGCCACAGGCTCAAGCAGAACCTGAGCCCGTACTCATACTCGTACGAGTACGTATATACGACGGGGATAGTTGATATCTGGTTCGTACATACCAGACAACACAGACAAGTACTTGTGTTCGTACGCATATACGACAGGGATACTTGGTTTATATACCAGGTACGTACGTCGTATCATACAAGAAAAAAATCACAATTTTTCAAGTTTGACATTTTGACATATCGATCGACAATCCCATTGACTGCGTCATGGACTCTGAATGCTTCGCGCTGGTTAGGACCTCCGATCCACCTTAGTGTCACAGTCCACACACCTCGGTCGATGATATGTGGAGGGCGCCGATCAGGCGTCTAGTGAAAACACATTTGGCGGTTGATGAGTTCAAAACAGAATACCAAAACTCTCCGATAGCAAGAAAGACAACTTTTGAAGGTTTTTGGACGAAGACCGTCTGACGCCGCAAGCAACCGCTCGCCGCCCCCTAGACTACGAATCGTAATGATACCTTCGAGGCCGCTATGCTTATTTGCTGGCGTTGCCCTGAACGAAGTGAGTTCGTCGTGGACGAAGTCTATATTGAGATCGAAAGTCAACCGTCGCCTGCAGAATATATGTTTGATTTGAAAAAAATGGGCATCAAAGCGAACTGTTTTTTTTTTCCATCAGCGCTAATTACTTGATTAAGGTATTGTTTTTTGGGCATCAGACGAAATATATAATAGATAGATATACGTATGATATATGTATGTGAACATAACCCCAGCAGTATTACAGCAGTAGTAGTACTGCTGTACACAGATAGCACATGTTGCGATCATCATCTTCATCGGGATGACGCTTCGCATTTAAACAAAATAGTTGCTCCAGGGCAAGGGCCCGTACACACGGAGGACAACAAAACCTAAAAATAAAACTTGAAAACAAGAAGAAAAAAAAAACGGACTTCGCTCTTTTCCGAGACGAACGAAGATACAGCAGTAGTAGTAGAGTACAAACGCAGGATAAGCGTGAAAAACAAAAGCCTAAAACAAAAGCAAAAAAAAAGCCAACGGTCAAGGTAGGGTACCAGCAGTGATGCACCACCCAGCTGCGGTAGAGGCCGCGCCCAGCTCTGACAAAAGAGGAAAGCGTGCCCACATAGCTAGCCGACCATGCTCGCTGCTGATGCTATGGCTCCCGTAGCCTGAAGCGCGAGATTTGTGCTGGATAAAGTACGGATGCTGTGCAGAAAGTTTCGCCGCTTGCTACAACGGACAATTTTAAATGGGCAGCGGCCAAAAACCGGTACACCTGGTCCGTTTGGGGCCAAAAACAGGTACAGACTAAAATCCAGTTTATAATCAACCTCACGAACTGCCGTTCCTTGCAACGCAAAGCTGAGTTTTTTCAGGTTTTTCGTACTCGCCCGGTGGCTACGTATACGAGTAGCTGCTATTAATAGTGCGAGGAACGAACGCCTGCAGCTGGATCCCCCCTTCTCAGCTCGCGACACCATTGGTATTCCAAGTCAACCACAATCCCGAAAGGGAGCCTTCTATCTCGTATTATTTCGGCGGAGGTGTGCAGACAGATATATATGTGTGTCGCTCGAGTGGCGTGTGGTGCGAGGTGCGAAGGGAGGAGGTGGTCTCCGCGTACGTCGGCATTTGTATAGGGGGCATAGGATGGAACCATGAAGGGCCTCTGATTGACTTGAAAACGACAAAAAAAAAGGTGAAAGTCAAGCAGAGCAGACGAAATCAGGTATACCTGGGTTTGAAAGAGGCAAATACAGGTACAACAAGTTTTGGACCAATGGCAGGGCACGTGGAGTGCGTTTTATACTTGATTTTAAGTATGTACCTGTTTTTGGCCGCAAACGGGCGAGGTATACCGGTTTTTGGCCGCTGCCCATTTTAAATTGTCTAGCAGCACGCAATTCGACTTGGACGACCCCACAAGCCACGGTTTTGGCGGCGGCCTTGATTGGGCACTGCATTGACTGGCACCAACGGCATTTTGTTCGCGCGTTGTCTGCTCTCTGTCTTCTGAACTGTCCAGTCTACGGAGCGTTCGTAGCTGGGGTTGTCGCCATGGTGTCGCTTTTGGCTGGGGCTGTGTTTTGACTCGTAGGCTGATCGATTTTCGATTCTAAAACAAAACCTACACTATAGGCCATATCTTGCGAAATATTTCTGAACACTGAAAATTAACGTTTCTTAGTTTTCCAAACAAACGGATCATCAACCTTACCGGTATGGGCCTAAAAATTGGTTCATTTCCGATCATTGTTTTTAATATCCTACCAGGTATTATTTTCAAGTCGGCCTCCACTCGGAAATGGAGCCCCATTTCCGATCAAAATCGCGATTGAAACTGCGCTTGCATATGGCATCGTGATAGGTTTCCACACATCGTTGGAGGCAACATGCGTTCAAATGTATCGGAAACAGTAGTTGAGTACAAACCGCACATGTCTGCCAAGCAAGCAACAACAGGTGTACTTGCTGCTTGTTGTGTGGCACGCTCCCCACCCGCGCGTGCCTCGGACATGAACACAATTCAATGGGATCTGATTGTGATGGTGTCGACCACGAGAGCCTTGCAACTTCCCTTGCAGCTACAGTAGGACTGCGGTATTCTCCAAGCACAAGCAAAACAAATTGTCTCGTCGAAAGGGCAGTCGATCTCTGGGAGAGAGGTGTTAAGTTGACGAACGGGGTACAGAGACAGCCAGGAGGAAAACACAACTAACATTACGGTAGTAACTTCTACACCCTCCGTCGTGTTTTCCGTTTTCCCGGTACAACGCTTCTGCGCTGCCTGCTGGTGCGACGAACACCTCGACCACCCGTAATCCAGGGCCGCAAAGAAGTATCTCGGAGGCGCTTTGGCGTACGAGTACAGAGTACATACGAGTACCGTCTTCCTCGTGTGATATATACTGATGTGCATTTTTTGTCACAAGTTGCTGTCCAAAAACAACATATTTAATGGTACTAAAATAAGTACTTGGGTCATGATGCACAGCAGTAGCAGTGAACTGACTAAGGGTGTGTCCAGACAGAATCGAAAATCGAAATAAATCGAAAATCAAAATGATAATAAACGAGGCGCTGATTGGTCCTTGGCCCACACATGTTCCCCTTCGTTTTTTAGGTTCCGAGAAAATGAACGATTTACAACCCATTGCCAAAATCAAAAAGTTGACAGCTGAAAATCGAAAAGCAAATCGAAAGCACGAGCAGCAACAATTCAGCGTGTTCTACTGGTCAGCGCAGCCACGTCAAAATATCATATCAGGACTGCCGCACGCAGCACGCAACCCACAGCTAGCATGCCAACACAGCCGCACAGATCCCCCGTAAATAGCCAGCAGGCCAACCACAACACCAGCCCAGACGCTCTAGGGCCTTTGTTTGCCGGCGTTCGAGCCAAAGCGAAGAGAATTTGAGTAGAGTTCAGCATCATGCCCTCGAGAATGAGGTTGAATATTCGTTCTCAGTATAATTTGAATTTTGATCCCGGGGCGTCAAAGTTGGACACGCGACCACCTCCATGGGAGGCCCAACGACCTCCCGGTATCGAATTGTCGTCGCTTCTGCCTGCTCCTCTGGTGGGCCTGTGGTGCCGAGCGCTAGATTGTCGGCATGTGTACATAGTTGTGAACAGCCCATGGCTTGTGCTCTCAGTTGTTTTTCGCCTGGATCTTGCTGTTTCCCAATTCGATTCTGTTTGGACACGTTGGTGATTTTTTATCGAAATCGAAACGAATTCGATTTTCGATTTCGATTTTCGATTCTGTTTGGACACACCCTAATCCTTGTTTAGTTTTTGACGCTCAAAAATATCCCATCGCGGTCTCGTGGGACTCATTTCGGCTGTTTCGCCAATCAGAGGGTTTCATATTTCTTATCTCATCTTCGCAATGTAATAAGAATAATTTTTAGGTTTGTCACCAGCTCCTTGTGTACGGGCCCTAAAAAAAGCCTCTCAGAACACTTCACTTCCAAAGGCCACCATGATGACGGAAGCCAAGCACCTCCCCGACTCTCATTGAACAGATGGCATCAGTGTCAAGCCCCTTGTACCCTCACCAAGTGATAACGGCCTCGCCACGCTCAGAGACCCGAAGTCCAGCGTAGAGAAATCAGAGTCCACCTCGCAGTCCTTGCCGTAGTAGTAGGTTGTTTTGGACGCTAGTCCGTCGACCCCTCTCAGAGACGCTACCAGTAGAAATGCTCCGGGCACGAGGAAGAAGGTGTTCCTTAGAGCGGGAGCAGCGTACATGGCTGCCGATGCTGCTGCTGCTGCTGCTGCTGCTGCTGCTGCTGCTGCTGCTCCTGCTGCTGCTACCGCTGCTGCTGTCGAGTGAAGAAGGGTGGTTGTGAGTTGTGAAGTGATGATGGTGGTGAGATGTCTTGCTCCGCTGCGTACGTATAAAATAGGTGCTACGAGAACCAGCTACCAGTACTACTCACTTTTCATCCGGTAGGATCTTTATTAGGTAGGTTTTATACGCCCTCTTTATTGGCCGAGTACAGAACCAGGAACATTCCGTGGTGACCGAAAAATAATATACCATCGAGGATGTGGACAGGCTGGTCTCCTCTCTCCTCCCAGATTCGAGACCATTCACATTTTGAACCCGCTAGGTTCTTTAGGCGGGTAGGCTGTTGGCGTCGCTGTAATATTTAAATTTTGTTTGTCCGTTTGGCTGTTTGTGGATCAAGGATTTGGGATCAGTTTTCTGTCCAGATTGGTTCCCAAAATTGATTGGCTCGTTTGCTTTGCATAATCTCGAACCAAGTGCGAGTACGCACTTGCAACAGTTAGTTGTACAAAATCACCGCATGCAGCGGCAGTGCGCCTTGCAGCTCTCGTGTTATAGCTGCAAGCTGATGTTGACCCTGACTGTTCTACTCTTCTCGAAACTATACTAGAGCATCTGCAGGCACCTTCCATAAAAAAAGCAAACATCACCGAACGTTTACTCGTAGTCGGAAGTTTTTGCAGCTCTCATCATACAGCGAGCAGTCGAGAGGCAGCCGAGTTTGCATACAGAGAGGCTACCATAATAGTGTGCGTATATTCCTTTGGATTGCTGACTGAAAGCGGGGGTAGTCCTGCCGGGAATGTCTATCATTGAGGACGTACTGGGGACGTTTAAGACCATCCCCTGGTCCTGGTTCTATGATCGTGTAAAGATGGAGTTCATTTTCTGTAGGCGTTTTGGTCCGGGGTGACCAGTACTGCCGGGTCACAACCCGTACTTCACGTGGGGACTGGAGACCTAGCCTCCTCTCGACAGGCGCCAATGCTTGCTTTCTGGGTGTGTTGCTGCCTCCTCCTAGTGAGGCCAGAAAATCAGGCTCTGAAAGGTGCGTCCGCGAAAAATCGAGAGCATTTTGTGTACCATATCGCGGATCGCAGAGTGACGCTTTTTGCGGAGTCGTTGCTGTTGCTATCCTAGCCGCGAGTGCTGCATGCCATCTCGTTCGCAGGTTTCTTCGCGTGCTCGTAGCCAGGACGTCGTGTTAATCAGCGCAAGTTTCCGTTTGAGAAACGATGTTCCACACGATGCAAACTTGATGTCTGCTGCAACATTTTGTTCGAAATTCCGCACTCTTCCCTGAAATGCGGCCCAAAACCACGTAGAATTCAAAACGCGAGTTTCATCAGTGATCAGGTCAAAACAATAAGTCAAGTTTTTTTTTAATTACCCCCCCCCCCCCCCCGACCAGCGAAAAAAAAATAGGGGGGGTCTCTAAAACCAAGTTAAAAAAAGGGAACAAAAAACGAAAAAAAAATGGTTTTTGCTCATTTCGTCCTGTTATCACAGCGATCCGGTTTGTTTTTCATTCTGACCTTCCTACGTGTGTGGTGTCGTTTTTTTTTTTTTTTTGTGCGCCCTTGGTCTGCTGCAGCATTTTGTTCGAAATTCCGCACTCTTCCCTGAAATGCGGCCCGAAGCCAAGTAGAATTCAAAACGCGAGTTTCATCATCAGTGATCAGGTCAAAACAAATCAAGGAGGGTACGTAGTACGTAGCCAACCGGAGGTAGCCTTTGGCCCGGTGTCCGGTGTCTCGTCCACCAGAACATCACTCGCAGCTCGTAGTTACTGTACCTCAACCATTTCCTCGAATAAGCACTACGAGTATACTATATATATATTCCTGAATTCTACAGCCTCAGATTGTGTCCCCCTCATACGGGATGTACATCCTACATGAGGACATATAAAATCCGTAAGTACGCGCGATCGAAGTATTACACTCAGCTAGCAAATATGAGCTTCGACGAAATCCTCGAGCTCACAGCTGTTGTTTTTTTAATTTTTTAATACTGATGAGACGACGCCTGTCGCCTTTTGGCACGTATCATACACGAATACAGCAGTACGTACGAACGAGTATAGAGTACGAGTACTGAGTGCGGGTCCGCAAATTCTGTCAAGAAAAAGGGTCAATAAACTTGACAAAAAGGTTGAGTTCTGTAGGGTTTGTGGATTCCTGGTAAAGGGTGTGGAAGTCTTACAAAAATTGCAGACGTTCCAGATACGGGTATGGAAGTTTTATGGAACTCACTGAAGTTCCGGTTAGGTACTCGTTCAGGAATGAATGTCGTATCCGTACCCGCACCCGGGTATCTTTACTTTTATAAGGGCATACCCGTACCCCGGGTATTGTGCCATGGGCGTACAGCACTTAAATAACTAGAACCTGCGGGAGCTATGGGTATGGGTATGAACGAATGACGGAAAAAACTTACAGAAGTTCCGGCACGTGTAGTACCCGGGAAAATACTCGGGGTTGTTCCCTACAGAAAACAACCTTGCAACTTCTAGAAGTTCCGGTTACGGGTATGGAAGTCTTACATAACTCGCAGAAGTTCCGGGTAGGTATACGATAAATGTGTGCCCGCACCTGTACCCGCGCCCGGGTATTTTTGCAAGGGCATACCCGTACCCCGGGTATTTTTCAACGGGTGTACAGAACTTACAGAAGTTCCGGGTACGGTTATGAATGTCGCACATAACTTACAGCAGTTCCGGTACGGGTACTACCTGGGAAAATACCCCGAGTATGGTTGTGTACGTACCCTACGTACTACTGCTGTGTCGGTCCTCTCATGAGAAATAGCCCCAGAAAATGACTAGCCTAAATATTACAGGGGAATCAAGGGGAATACGAAATTAGGCAGCTATCATAGCTGTTGTACTATGTCCTCGAAGCGGCATACCGTCACACAATAAAAGACAATGTTGGTTTTCGTATGGCAGCAGCAAACTATGGTTCCAAGGGTAGATGCAGCTTTCGAAGTAATATGGTCATATATTTCCTATAACATGAGACGGCTCCCAAGGCCACCTATGTATGGGACGAAATAACCTCGTAACTCTGGAACGCTCGATCTTTATTTTTATCGTATTATCGATAGACCTAGTAATAGAGGGTACCCCTCCGAGCTCTCGCGGGCAACGAGTAGTTGCTAAATATTGGTGACAAAATACCTGGATATTCGCGAGTAATTGCGGCTACTTTTGAAGAATATCCGGGTGCTCGTCTAACAGCCGGGTGCGCGGAGCCCCATTCGACCTTGTTTGATCGTAAACTTCTATCGAAAGAGATACTTTTCAACACAATACTGCGCTGGGAACGTAATTTACGGGATGCGCCACCCACCGGGTTTCCAGGGTGCTTCACCGGCTACCCAACCACTCACAAGTACCCGGGTTCGCGCGAGTTTCCGGGTATCTGGGTGTCCGCGAGTGTAACAGCTTTTTCTCCCCGCCGCGTGCGAGTCTGACTAGCCGATTCATCAATGACCTGGCTGCATGTCACAGTCCGTGTAGATCGTCTAACCGACTAATACGGACGACAGCATTTCCAACAACGAGTACACGAGTACCCGGGTGGGACAAATACCGCGCGACTATCAAGTGCCACTCGTACCCATGACGATTATTTGGCGGATGGGCAAAAATCGCGGGTACACAGATAGTTGCAAAAAAGGGTACGCCTCTACTGCATGAATGCTATTTCATGGACCAGTGCACAAATGACTACTGCAGCAACACGGCCTTGGTTTGTGGCAACCCCACCCGCTCTCACCCATGCATAAAATAAATGGAAAACCTTTTCTGCTATGTTGGTGGTCCAGACATCCGGCGGATGTAATGCATGCAGTTTACACACGATTGTAGTTGGAACACACTACCTCTGCAACGGCCCTTGACGCACCCCCCTCCCCTCCCCTACACACCCTTCCCGCCCCCCTATGATCTCTCCTTTGGGTCTCGCCCAAATTTTCCAGACGGTCGTTGAAGCGGCCGAGTACAACGGTACTCTGAAGGTCAAGAAGCACTCCGGCTACACCAAGCATGTGTCGGAGTCTGAGAGGGACAGCCCGTCTACCAAGGGAAGGAAGCTATACTCTGACGCCGAGGCTTATGTTTTAGCCTTGACGGAGTTGGGCTATGGTTTTGTCTTGCACGCCCGCGGTTTTGAATTTATTTTATTTTAGTGGAAGCCAGAATAATTTATGTAAGTTTTTATTAAGAATCGTTTGTTTCGGTCGGTGCGTTATCGGCTTTCATTGCCTTGTAGTTGTGCTTATTATTCTGGGGTTTACTAGGGGGGTGTTAGGCGTGGCGTACATGAAAAAACGAGCATTACGTATAAATTTGAATGCTCGGCTGATGTTGTAGCATTGTTTGCAATGATACGAATACACTGCTTCATTTGGTTGATGTGTAGTCGGCTTGCATTGTCTTGGGTTGATATTGCGTTTTTGTTCTCCGTCGTCTATGTTATATAGGGGGGGGGGGTAACTCAAGTATTCTTGCATTTTGTAGGTTTTACGTTGTGTTTATTATGACGCAAAAACAACCCAATTAAGTTTTCGCACGAAATGCGTGTCTCAGTTTAACCGTTGTCGGCTTCCAATGTCTTGTGGTTGTGTTGCTTTTCTAGGATTGCCGCGGAGTTGGGTAGTAAAATCGAATACGCCAACAGTAGTACGTCGGACGCTCGGCTGATGTACCGTCTTGTATACCTCGTATGGATTTTCCTGGGTGTCGATGCGCACAACGCAGTGCCTTGTACATGTGTACCGCGCACGACGCAGTACCTTGTACGCGAGTACCGTGTCTATACTATACGTCTCGGAAGTAACAAGTACCGACGCACGTGAAATGTTTCTTTCCTACCTTCTCTGGGTGTCAAAAGTAATCATCACGAGCAGTACATCAGATTAATGTGCTCTCGTCGAATTTTCTGCTTGGTGGCGGTGTTGTACACCCGGCCTCGCTACGGTCGAAAGATCAAATGTAGACTGAAAGTAAGGAGCCAGCACACGCGTAAATGCGATTTTCGTCTTGTTTGGAGTCTTCACGAAGCGTCAGAAGTTTAGCACGACAGGTTCTAGACCATTACATGGGAGTCGCAGCAAGCCATATGATGGCATGACAGGTCGGTCATCTGATAGTTGGCGCTACCGAGTTGTGCCAAACCAGTAACTGCTGTGTACCAGGTATCATCTATGACCACATGCACACCATATGGAGATAGTACATTAGGTGAATAAAAGTCCGGCGCTGCATTCCCAAAATTATTAGTTTGATCCAAACAGAAACACACAAGATATGTACGTGCCTACTAGCTAACGTGGAGGGGGAGGGGGGAATTGAAGGAGAGGCGTTTTGCTCTGCCAACACTAAACGCCCGCAAAAGATGCACGGCGTCATATTTCCACCCAACGCCGCCACCACCAAAGTCCCTTTTTTCCCATCTCGGGATTCGCAGCGAGCACGGAAACGTACGACCCCAGTCTTTACGTCGTATATTATTCAATGAGCCGTTAAAACCGCTCCCCTTCCTCCTCGACTCTCCTCCAACCAATTGTACTGGCGACCACAGCAGTTGATCCGATCTCGAAACAATAGTCGCTGCCTAATATTCACAATAAAATGAAACGTCTGCGCCTACAAGCTAACCTTCAAATTTAAAACGAAAAGGAAAAAAAAACTTCGCAAAGGAGACTTAAAACAATACAGCAAGAATGTCGGGGGAGGGGGGTAGGCGTTTTCATGCGTCGATGTAGAAGAATGTGGGGGGGGGGACAGCCCAAAAACAAGGCAACAGCGGCATACATTGCTGCCTGTAAACAAACGTCTGCCACGACCGTCACCAACTGCATCTGCGTTGTGATGCGTTGTTTTCGTCGACAATATTTTTTCCGTGCCCTTCACCACCTTCTTTGCACTTCTCTACAGGACAATTAATGTTAACCATATTAAAAAAAAGGCTGTCCGTTTTCTCGTTGCCAGTTCCGGCCTCATTTTCCGCCAACGCGGCGCCGGTACCTTCGTCTGCGCCTTCCCCTTTCCAGCATTCGAGTCGGCTTCTGACTCTTTCGCCTCCGTCTTCGAGTCCTCACCATCCGAAGGTGCGCGCTGCAATTCGGCGAAGACCAGCAAGCACTCATCTTCCGACTTTCCTTCTTCAGCGTCATAGATAATAATATAGTCTCCCCATGGAATAAGAGAGCAAAGGGTATGGAGAGGACGTTAACAATATATAGGTGACGAAGGGGTTGCTTCTTCGCCAGTGGGAATATACGTAGTGGCATTTCGACGGAACACCGTTCGTCCATCGTGCAAGCTACAGTTGACATGCCCTCAACTGTGTAACCTGCGACGTCGCGCGCGATGGCCAAATCAGTACCGGATCACAGAGTCTGTATCATGACTAACCTCTGAGAACGTCGTCCCCGCTGAATCTGCCGTCCTCGCTAGCCCCATTGCCCTGTTGATCGCTACAATTATCTTCCGATTCGCTATCTGCAGCGTCCTGTGATGACACCGGGGGCGACATATAAAGGAGGCTTCGTGACTCCAACCGAAACCAACCATTGGACTCGACCTACAGTATAGGTCAACGAATAATATAGAGCCTATCGAGAACAAAAGATTCACGTTTTGGATAAAGTGACCTTGTTTTGCCGACTCAGGCCGGCTATTATGGGATCGGAATCTCGACAATAAAACGCTTCATAGTACAGAAATCCCCGAGCAGTGCCGTCGGTAGTGATGGGCCATTTCTGTACGCTACCCACAGAACCAAAAACGAGCTTTTGGCACACAGCAGCCCCCACTGCCAGAGTTCTTTGAGCGTTCTCGCTGCCAAGTTGGAGGCCTGTAGGTGGCCTGTGACCGGAGGCCTCGCACAGAACGTGGCGGTTGGCCCATTTCTGTCTCAACGTTTTGCTAGACAGAAATATGCCCATTTCTGTCTACAGTAGGAGAAAGTTGAGACATAAATGAATCAGGCTTCACGCCCCAAGTAGGACCTCCGGACACAGACGACCTACGGCCCTCGTATTTGTCACCGACGACTCTGTACACAGTGGACTATCCACCCTCCAAGTTATGTAGCGACCCGAGCTCTGTGCGGCGAGCACTCGGTGGTGGCGGTTTGTGATGTGTCGAAAAACCATTTTTAGCTGCGGTCGGGCTGGTTGTGGGATAGAAAAAAAAAAAACAGAGCCCCGATAAGGTTTCACCACTACAACGGGGAAAAACTGTTTTGTTTTCTGGATTCTGATTCCATAATAGTCGGCCTCATATATATGAGAAAGAACTACATGCAGGCCGAGCTGCAACAACACGCACATCAGGTGGGGATTGAGTGATGGATTAAGTACACACACCAATGAGCGGGTTGGTCAGTTTGTGCTTGTACGTTTCCTAGATAAGTAGGAAATAAGCATCGAAGGTGCGGAGTACTCTGCAACTTAGGTACGAGTGGTCGGTTCCTTGTGGCTGCCTGCGGCGGTCTTCAGTTCGGCTGCCAGCACCCCACACCTCGAGGCATTTGAAGCAGGGGGCACTCGTTCAGATTAACCGGCATCGATAGGCGAAAATACTCCGACGAAGTACTCTATGCAACAATGCGTTTCAACACCTTCGGTAGAAAATAACCCGGGTCTACGAAAGTGGCCTGGCATTCGACCAGCAAATAAGAACCTGAGACGCACTCCAAATGTTTCCTATTGGCTGGCCTATCTACACTGCTGTATCAAAACGCACGACACTCGCCGTCTCTAAACGATGGTTGCCAGAACGGATTGCCGACGTCCCTTCTCACCTCATCCACAGACATTGATCACTTCGTCGTCTTGCGCCCAATTCCGGACAGACTACGTATGTACAGGAACAGTTTTGATCGAGGACTGGGCACGTTACCGCGCTCTTTCTTGCTACGCTTTTCATCTGGATTTGTCAGGGTTCGCAGCTCAGAGTATAAACGAAATCCTCGCTCTTGCCTACACCGGTTATCCTCGCCCGGGGAAAAATATTCGTGTTTGTGCTATTAGGCAGCGGGAAGTATCCAGACTGTATATCCGCAATGTGTTGCTGTGACGTCCGGTATCGATCCTGTTTTCCGTATCAGGATGTCAAACGAGCGCGATTTGTCGATGGTTTCATTTTATGATACAGCCAACGCTACGACGCAGCCCTGGAGCGGGGGAGTTTTATGCATAGCCCTTGAGCAGAGCTATTCCGCTTCCGAATTGTTTGAGTCGACTGCCACCCTAGTAAACGTGCTGGTGACGCTCCAAGTTCAGCACCATATTGCTGACGCTCATCGTACCTAGGAAGTGCTGTACCCTTTCCTAATATCGCACTGAAGTAGTACGATGTCGTCGCGAACGTGGAAGAAGCAAATTACGCAATAATTTCGATGTTGAGCAACGAGGCCGGCCACAGGAGGTGTACTGTTAAAACAGCGAGTAAAACCCATCCCGTTTTTGGTTTTTCATTTTCGCGTGCCCCAAGGAGGGCCTGAACAGTTCCGATAACATACCTAATGCATTAGGGCTAACATGACACGAGCGATCCACATCCCGCGACTCACGGGTGGTGACGCATGTATCACGGCCATACCAACACCAGGGAGGCGCTAAGGCTCATTCGAGGGAAATATGCGCACGTCAAGCCAAACTACGCGCTCCCGTGGTTAGTTGAGGCCCTGCAGGTGCCACGCGTGGCAGAGGCCTGGCTTGTGGAATGGTCGACGACCTTCAGTGTGAACAGATATTATTTAGAACACCAAGTTGCTCGAGATCGGGGGGCGCTGGAGTGTAGCTGTGCAGTCGTCAATGACACCGGGGTTTCCCGCGTGTGATAGCACGTCGTATCAACTAGGAGTTATACGACAGTGGAGGCATGCAAATGCCACCGTGATCAGTTGTTTTGATCACAAGTTAAGAGGGAATTTAAACGGCTGTGTACCAGAACAGCGTTACCACAACCTAGAGCAGCCGAAGGAAAATATCACAGTTCACATTTTGTAAATTCCCGTCGGGGGTGCGAGTTGTTCGCGGCCGAGGCCCAATGAATCAGGCGGATTGCAACTCTGGCCAGTCGCGCAAGCAGTAGTGGTGCATGTTGAGTGCGGGTATTCCGGAGACGGTTGTTGAGATCAAACCCTATAATGTACGACAAGTGCAACATGTTCATTGATTCAATATATTTCAAGAAAACACCGTCCTAACTTGTAGTCGACGTTGTTGTTGATAATACTTTGAGAACACGATTATGGTGTATCTCTTATTACGCATTCTACTAATGAACGTGTCTACGTGTACTGACTGTTTCGCAATATATATAGGTGTATGTCCATGCCAGCTACATCCGACACGCAAGGCCACTGCACAGCGTCCAAGAGCTCGGTGCACTTGAGCTATATGTGATAACCATTTTAGCTCTGAATCATTCGGAGGGCTGTTGGAGCAATGGGCGACGAAGCCTGCTTCTGCACGGTGCCATCAACAAGAGTTCACGAGCGCTACTGTTGAGAGGCAGCGAACAGTTCTAATGCCAATATCGTGAGACCACGCTTTTTCCCAAAAACGTTACTCAAGTATTCCATATGTACCAGGTACAAGAGAAGAATCGATCCGCACATCTGTGAGTACAACGATGCCTACCACCATGCACATTCTCCCAACGGCACGTACTCGATCATATTTTTTAATTTCACCAGACCGGGTAGGCTCCTCGCTCACGGTGGGTGATAGTGTTGGCATAGACAAACTGCATCGGTCGCTGCAGAAAACGATCGTCTGGTCTGGTACCAGATTCAAGAACAAAGGGAACCCTAGTTATTTACTGTACACTGGCAGAGAATACTAGGCGAGAGAGTGCACAGCACCTGCGTAGTGGGCAAGTATGAACATGCCCAAGAGGTATGTTGTAGGCAAGTACTACAGTAGTAGAGAGGGATAGAGGCAAGACTGCCTGGTAGATGCAGTTTATAGACCGAGTGCGTTCGGAAGAAACAAACAGGGAAACTATAGGTAAACGAAATCCCGCCTGCAATTCAAAACACAATAAAACCACAGTAGCACGTCGACAGCGACGAACTCAATGCATTTGACGAAAACACTTTCACGCGTTAGTACGAACTGTCCCGCGTCTGTAGATGCCAGGTTTGTGGAAATCGGTGACGTACACCCCCCACGACGCTGTACAGTAAAAAATAGGGCAACAGGTATGCTGAGGAGGTGGGGAGAAGAGCAATTAAGGAGAGAGGGCGGGAGTAAGTGTACACGGTCGGTCGATCACAGACCCCTCAAGTCCCAGTACCCCCAGTTTGAGGTGCAATACAGATTTCGAACAAAAACAGTCGGATGAACTCGAAAAGGCATTTCGGGGTTATACCGATACTGCTGAATCAGTATTGGTCATACGGCAGTGCTCGTGCTACCGAAACACTACGTACTACTGACACATGCTACGATAGAGGTGTATCATGTTTTTTTCTAAGGTTCTATCTTAAGACGCATTCTACGATAGAGGTGCAGCATGTTTTTTCTGGAGCTCGTCACTTGAAGAGCTCCACGCCTCACCCCAAACGGATCATTAAGGGAGGAAAGTGAAAGTGCTATCCGGTTCAAAATCCCATGGCCGAAGCAAACAAGGAACAATATTGCAACAAAATTATGACAGTTCGCCGATTTGGGGTTAAGGAGCTCGATCATTCAGAAACCTTTTTACTCTAAAAGTGCTATCTCTATCGTAGCCGTAAAAGGGGTTTGGGATGAAAATAAAAGTGCTATATACCCGATGAACAATGCCATGACCTCACTCTATTAATGGTATAAAAAAATTGTAACTCAAGAATGAAAGCCTGACGAATTTGGGTTAAGGAGCCCGATCATTCAGAAAGCGCTTCAGCCAAAAAGTGCTACCTCTATCGAAGCACGCGTCTACTGCTGTGACATACTAGCTACAGGCGACTGTGTTGCCGATCAGCGACCCGGTATAGACCTACGGGCTACTGGGCAGCGGTAGCTATCCTCAATACTCGTGGTGGCCAAAATCATGTTGGCCTGTATCGCAAGGGCAAACATCGTGATAGCCAATATCGTTTAGGAACAATCTTCCTACGTGGCCCACCCGCCTTCCATGCCCAAATGTACTGGTGTATGGGTAGATTGATGCACACACTGTTATGAAGTCGTTGCCCCGGCCCTCTTGCCTTTTCCCACCTCCTTGCCATCCTGCACCGTTCAGCCGGCTTTCATAGTGGAATTCCAACGTCTGGCGGCTAAACGACGTAAATAACCCGTCTTGGAGATATGAATATCGATGCTTGTGTCCCCTATCGCAGTTTTGCCCTTCTCTGCATACTTTTCTGGCAGGGTACTGCAGTTGCTATAGGTATATTTTGTAAGAGAACAAACAAATCCGTGCTGGCTCTTAGTAAACACCCTCGAGCCAAAACTCGTACCCCAAACATGTACCTCCTCCGGGTTTTTCGACTACAGATTTGGGTTTATTGGGTACACCTCCCCCGCCTTTCCTAAGAGTCACGAACCATTCATAAGCAGGCGTCATAAAACTTACGGTTTCACAGGATTGGTCTCGTTCCTTCCTTCAGCGTCTTGCTCCTTTGTGACTCCTGCTATGCGCTCGCATCGTGCACCTTTGCCATTAGGCGGCTTCAACGAGTGCGACGGTGCTTTCGCCAATGACACCCAAGGTCTCAGCACAATAGAAATTTGCGACACGGTTACCGGAGAAACTGGTTACCAGTACTTCGAGGACGAAACCTGCACGGAGTTCGACTACGAGGAGGTGGTGTTTCCGTCATGTATTTCGGGCGGCACCTCGACCAGCTCATATGGCGAAGATTGCTCCGACAACTGTGGTTTATTTTCTCATTATGTGATTGAATGCACTGAGGACGGTGAGAATGTCAAACATCAGTGAGAATGGGCATAATGGTTTGTTCCGCGTCCAGACAATGGTGTCAGGAGGGTAGGTAATCCTTGACGGAGATACCAAGCATGGCCTACCTAGAAATATTTTTCTAATCGCCTCGAGAATTTTCGCGAGCACGCAACGGTAATGGTAGTGTAGGTTGGATGGAGCTTGCCCACATGCATTGTTAATTCGCCTTGTTGTCAAGGCCGATACATGCGCAATGGGATTACACCAGACATGTGTTCACGTCAATTGCTTCTTGCTCTCTTCTTAGCACTTGTGTACAAGGATTGTGCCCTTTTGTTTCAACCCAAAGTCTTCAGATGCAGCTGTGTACTTGTCATGCTCAGCGAAAATATAACAATATTACTGAAACTAGTGTCGGGTTGATATCCGTTGTGGGTGTCCCGTGCACAAACACCACATGCGCCGGCCGAATACCACCGATTGGGCCGCGTCAGACTCCACCGATCGCGCAGCACTAACCACGGTCCCCTATACGGTCCTTGCTATTTTTTTCATTTGCTACGAGGCAGACGCTTCTACATCCACGGCTGAAGGGGTGTTGGGGTGCATTGATGTTGAAGCGTCGAGCAGGCAGTTGGTGTCGGCAGAAATATGTCCCTTGTTGCCTCTGTCAATCGTGTACCGTACGCTAGCTATCGTGAAGTTTTTGTTGTACACCGTAATCTGATTTCCACGGTATTCCGTATTTTGCAGGATAATCGCGTATTGTGCACGCCAATCAAACCACCTACACTCTAGCCCAACGTCCCCACACTCAATCTGCTCTGCTCTTGTGCGAAAACTCTCAGTGCCGTCGACAATCTCTTCCACCATCGTTAGCTTCTTGGGGAACACGTACAACGATGCAGACTGCACCGAACCCACGGGCAACACCTTTTTTCTTTCAAGGGAATATTTAGTGTTCGGGAATAACATAGGCGGATACGCGTCGGCGGCCGGCCATTATTCCATAAGCGAGTGCGGCGCGGATGGCAGCCTCATCTTAAAACTATTTTCGCCGGAAGACGATACGTGCTCTGGCGAAGTATGGGCGCAGTTCAACCAGTTATCGGACTGGTCGTTGGTCGCGTGCCCCCCGAACGCGGTGGATGGTGTGTACCACAAGTGAGAAACACACCAAGCTCCGGAAACAACGAACGGCCATGTTGTTAAGCACACAGAACATTTGCGACTTTGATAGCTTACCTAACGCCGTTTGTATTGATATAGTTGGACGTGGTGCGTGAGATGGTAGCCGGACTTTACGTAGTTGGAGATAGCGCTAACGTTGTTTGCTTGTGCCTGCTTGTACCTGTGTATCTCGTCAATACGCCTTCCGTCTACATCGACCCCGTGTCATACACTCACCGTAACTCCCCTCACACTTCTGCGTCAGCTCTGTGCAAGCTGTCCCATAATTCAATACTCGTTCTAAGTTTCGTTGCACCCAACTGCGTGCCCACATGTCCCCATACTCCTTGCTTCAGGCTGGTATCGTGCACGACAGATGCTGCCACCATATGGTTGATGCCTGAAGACGAACCCGGCGCTCAACCCGATGACGACAGCGGCCCTGCCGCTGACACCCCATCCCCTCCAGCGTATTAAGATGGTGATACAACCTTCGAAGACACCCCAGCCACGACAAGCGACGTCGATTATCAGAGGACACTGTGGGCACCCCAGTCACGAACATCGGCCTCGACGCCGGAAGTGTTGTCGACACCCCGACATCCCCAGGCGATGCCAACGACGGCTCCGATACGGGCACTTTGGGTCCGACAACTGACTTGGATGATGATGCCACTTCGAAAGACACTCCAGCCCCGACAAGTGACGTCAAATACAACGAACCTGCCGGCACCCCAGTTCCAACATTTGGTATCGACGACGGAGGTGTTGTGGACACCCCTTCCTCCGCAAGCGACCTCCTCGACGGGGGCGATTAAGAAACGCTGGGCCCGACAACCGATTATCCCCCCTCCAACACCCTTGGCCCGACGGCCGTTGTTGACAACGGATGGGGCTTGTACAAACAGGGGGTGGTGTCGGCGACGACGGCAATACCGATGCGCCTGCCCTGACGAGAGATGACGACGGCGGCACCACCGACACTCCAGCCCCGACAGCCGGACGTTCCCGTGGTATCAAAGTTACGGCGTCTCCAAATTACGCTTCTGAGTCTAGTGAGGTCGAAGAAGCTTCACCCCTGGTTGAGAGCGACGCGGCCGAACTTGTAAACGGGGTTAGAGGAGGAGGCAACAGTGCTGCTGTGCGTGGTGCTGTATTGTCTTGTGCCGTCGGTGATTTGACGCGCGTAGTGATGTAGGGGGTACAGGTTAGCTTTGGGACACGAGAAGATTGGTCTGTGATACGTGTTAGGAATGGGCATACCTATCCAGCATTAGCCACCAGCTTATATGTACGCAGTTGGAGACACATAAAACTGATATAGCTTGACGTTAACTCCATCGGAAAGAGCTGCTCAGGACGCCGAGTTAGTTGGAACCGTTCAAGCGGTGGAACGCCTCGAATGTGCCCTCGGGGTTCTGTGTTTGGTGTTTGAGTCCGCTCGTATTTCGCGAAATCCCGACATACTTGTTTGCGTTGTGGCAATGATGCTGATATGCTATTCAACTGATCATACGCTCTTCTTCGAGACTACTGTAACGCTGTCCTTGGAGCTCACTTTTCGTGTGTATGTGGTATTAGATGAAGGTCACGTAGCAATCGGTTATGGCTTACCCCAACGGCCAATGCTTTCACCGTGTGGACTGTCTGACAAACACCAGCGGTAGCGCACCACATGCCTGGTGCTCGCTTCCGGCGAAGAGGTGCGCCTCCATCAAACTACCCTTGCGATCCCGCTTGCGTTATCACATTGACGTTGAGGCGCGTGCTACGATAGAGCTAGCACGTTTTGGGCTGTTGTATTTCTGAACTACGCGGGCTCCTTAGTCCAAAACCGTCGAAATTTGATTATCGTGTAGAAATGTGTTTCGTTGTATACTTGGCCCCATCATATTGCTCGTCGGGTAGCACCTTCAGCTTCCTCTCGTAGTGAACACCCTCATACGAAAACATGGTGCACCTCATCAGGTGGCATGCTTCTTTGCCACAAAGGCAAAACCGTCAGCTGGGAGAAATGTTGACATGTAGTTGCTGGTGCGAAATGCTTCGACTATAAGGGCTACTATCATACACGGCACGGCGCATTACCGAACGAACCATAAATTATACGTCAACCCGAAGAGTTCTCAAGTATTTGTGAGTATGGCATGATTTTGTTCACAGTACGTGGCGGCCTTGTTTGTTAGTATTCGAGTGCGTACTTGACGGCCTCGCTCGGCATTGTCCCGTTGCTAATTCCGCATGCACAGCGGCTGCAACACGTACATTTCGACGGTGGGAGATGTGGGCGAGGGCGACAGACTTACTAAACGTACCGGGGTGGTACGGGTGCGGTGTATTCGATTACCTCTCCGCCTCACTGTCTTAAACGAACGGCCAGATAGATGCTGCTTTGATTGAAATTTCGAAGACTCACCCCACCGGTGACCGATATCATCCATGAACCGCTTTAGATCGACGATATATCTACCAGATACTGGTAGTACCAAACTCGGAGTTGATGCAATAAGATAACTTCTGCGACAACGTGATCCGCGAGGAAGACCATGCACTACTGCACTACATACCGGCACTTCAACGTACGAGTGTGACTATATGCGTACAAATAAATGTTAGGGTTGGTGCTGTTTGATTGACCTAATGAAATATTCTTGCGCTTGCTCAGAATTTCACTCACCGACACAATTTCGGCCTCTCTTGAATCTCCAGAAACCATGTGTCACCCACAAGTCGATGCGTCCGATAAACTCTGAACGATCGAAATGCGCCATTTCGAAAGTTCGTTGGTGTTATGGAGCTCACGCGGTCTTCGTGCCCAAATAAGCTTTGGAGGAAGGTACATAGGTCCCCTTTGTATCGTCTCATTGAACTTTCGGAATACAAAGCATAATAGGTTTGACGTTTCCATGACAACTAAAAAAGTGACGCGGCCGTGAAAGTGAACGGATATATGCTCGATGTGTATCGTCAATTGACAAGGCGCGTTTTTCTTCCAGAATTCAATTGTGTTTTTGTATTGTTTTTCGTTGTACAACCCACCAGTAACTTCGTTTGTACATTATTAGCGGTTGGTCTTGTCATACGTTTTTGACATCGCCCAGGCTCCCAGGCTAACCTACCACAAATATTGTCTCCATACATGCCGCCGCGAATACCCCTCAGACGTCAACAGGCTCACCCTCTCGGTGTGTAGTGCGTTGTCTCTGTCAGGCATGCCATCGTGTTGCTGTTTAACTCACCTGGCCCATGTGCCGCCTGTCGAGTCTTCAGCCATTCCAATCACGCGACGAGTTTACTACATACTCAGCCGTGTGTCCCATTGAGCGTGTTGTTCGGACTGGGTCCCGACCTGTGTTCAATGTCGTTGCTCTCGCACGGAAAGGGCCAATGAGGTTTAGTTACTCTGTCGTGTTCCCCAGATAAAAAGCCGCAACGTCCCCGAGGTGTGGTAAACATGTCCTGTGCAGAAGGGTTCTTATATTGCCGATTATCATTGATTTCTTGTCCGATCTTGTCCGAGTATGGATCCACATTTCTACGGTAACGCAGAAGAATGTATATATGTCCGGCGTTCGGTGTCATACGTTGTCATACGTAAGGCAATGCCATTGTTTTTGTTGTCTTTCCGGAATAACTGAGCGAAATCCTAGGCGTCAAACGAATCGCCGCTGGACGTTTTTAATGTTGTAACCCTCTGGATTTGGATCCGTTCCGTGTGGGTTTGCATAAATGCAAGCTCTATGGCCACCAAAACTGGAGGGTGATGTGCATCCCATGTCAGCGGAGCTAAACCGCGTAGTCAGAAAGTAGTCGAAACCCCAATGCTTGAGATTGTTAGTCCAGCCTTTGCTCGGGAGCATCGGATGATTGTCATGACCATATATCGTGATAGGGCCTTCTTCTGGGCAGCTTCCCGACGGATTATTCACGTTGTTTCCCGCGAAGACTCGAATGGCTGGTATTTCGTCCACGAAATGGGGGCAGCAACCAACGAGGTCGCTCATTATTTGCCGTGTCCGATAATACTCATGCTTAGGGTTTTCTCATCTTGCCCTTGTCCATCTTGTCCCTAGGTCCCATTGAGTGGTTATAGTGGCGTAATGTCAGGACTCTTCTATCTCAGAAAGACGTGGGTTCACGAAACCCCGAATGGAGGAGCCTACGGTTTATCGGTCTATTCCAAACAAGATTGATGTTAATGAAGCGGGTACATAGACCCCTCATAACTAACTTTTGTTTTTCATATCTCTTTCGTTTGTTACGATTTTTTTAAATCACCGTCGCCCCAACCTATTGGCCTGACATTCGTTCAAGTATCGCGGAACTTAGCATTTTCGGGTGTTTACAGCAGCGAAACAATCAAAACAACCCTAACAATATAAAAATAAAACGTTTTATAGGAAAACTTCGGTTGTGAGACGGGTCCATGGACGTTGGTGGCCTTTCAGAAAGGCAAGCACATCCGGCCACTTTATTTGCACGGAGTTACGGCGCATCGGAAATCGGAAATGTTTGGCCGAAACAACTATTTACCAGCCACGTTGTGGGCCTACATCGGACAGCACCTTGTATTCATTGATATCTACAGTAGATATCGAGCGCTACAGTCCGGGAATAGTGTGTGAAAAATGTATGCGACGTATGCGCTGAACACCAACAGTGGCAGGCACGCTGTACGGCAGGAATAATCCTTGTACCGTGTGCTGCCCACCTCTAATGTGCCACAGTGCTGCACAGTATTTTTCAGCCAGGAGAAATGTACCGATGTTTCGAGCATCGAGTTCTCCACCTGCACCGAAAACATCGAGAACGTCAGACATACAGTTTGCGTTGGTGACCATCAGCTACAAGAAAAACCTCCAATGTTTGCGCACTGGCCGGGGAAGCCCACAAACAAGCGGAATTCCCTCGGCTCCCAGCGGACTACCTGGCCCAAAGGAGGCCAGGTGAGCTGAACCTCGCACATAACCACCACGATAAACGGCTTTGCTTTCGACACGTATATATGATAACGCATCCCGGGAACTTCAGTAACGATGACACGGAGTCACGTGATCGTGTAGACACCTCGAGGGGTTACGATTGCGTGGTGTCCGTAGATATCTGGATCTGGTTTTGATTCGTACCAAAACGCTATAGGACCCTGTTAAATTTTTTCGGTTTGTTGAAGCATTTTTCCAATGTACATCACGAGGGAGCCGTTAATTGGCCCTATAAACACACATCAACGGGTCCAAAGTTTGAAAAGATGTTGGTATATTTTGGACGTAAAATGTTTCAATTACCCCCTCAGTCGTATCCCAAGCCATCGACGCCGGGGTGTTGATCCTTCAGACCGTCATAGGGCCACGCTCCGTATACATATATATATATCGAAATCCTCGATCCTACACCTGTTGTTTTTGAATTTTTCACATATATATATATATATATCTGAGACGGGCTTGCTTAATGTTTTTTAGTTCGGACGGAGTACGTCCTGAGCAGGGCATGATCGCCAAACATTGGGGGGACAATATTGTCGTGGTGGGTCGGAACCGTCAGCACTTATCGACGGCAACGCAGCAGATGCGGTGGCAGGGACAACGGGGCACGGTATAACATCGACGTGGATAGGACAGGTATAATCCTAGTTGGGTCTGACTTTATCATGATCGTTGATAGCGTTGACTAAACGCTAGGTTGTTCCCTTGCAGTTGTTTGTGCATTGCAGTTTGTTTGGGGGGTTTCTGCAAGTAAGCAAGGCATTTTCGTTTAGGTAACCTATGCCCTATTCCCCAAGGATATTGTAGCACTTTCCCGGGAGCTCGATCCCTGCACATACCCTTAGGCTTTCTGCGTGGGAGTATTGTACGCAGTCACTACGTATCGCAGAAACAATGAAGCTGCCTCGACGCCAGAACACGCCCTGAGCTTTACGCATAGCTCGTCATGACGAAGGTGGCACATTGAACATAACCCCGTAACTGTGTTGACCCCTTCCTCGTCGATTATTCCGTGACGGTATAACACCCCCTGCTCAACGCATACCACTCATCGGCACAAACCAACCATCACAGCGGTAGCCCGGCAACAGCGTGGGCACCTTCCTTCTTGATCACCTGCCGTCGGCCCAGCGTCGTAACATACCCCGACCGATCTAACGTCCTTGAGTCGTCGGGCGATGTTATCAGATGTTTCAACCCTACAGTAGACGTTCCGCACTCCAGTACTCCTAGATACCGCGGATATGCTTCTGGCGGCCGTGCTATATCAGGGTATAGTAGTCGCCAGTATGGTGCGTACGAGTCGTTGACCCAACCCGGAAACCGATATGCTCACCCGATCAGTGCCCGCAAACGATGCGTTGATCTTCGTGCCTACCGAAACTTCCTGTAGCACCTGTGTCAAGCGTTTGTTGTCGTTCTCCCTTAGACATTGGCACATCTGGCCGGGGACGGTAGACTTTACCGTTGCAGGTTTCACACATTGCACGAATAACCTTGCGACGCAGCAGCAACCGAACGAACCGAAGAGCCAATATACTCTTCCGACGACATCACTATCGAGCGCATGCTTAGGATGCGCACATGCATGCAGGTATTCCAGTAGGTCGTCATCGTAAATACGAGAATAGCAACCTACACATTGTGGCTTGAGGCGAATCCACTGAAATACAAACATGGGTATAATATGTCGAACAAAGCAACCTCTCACGTCTTCGAGATTACTAGAGTAGAATATTGAACGCGTTCATTTCACTCGTGCTGTATGAATGTAGCTTGGCAAGTTTTTCTTTCAGCGGGAGACAAGCCCTGTCTCATAGCCGAGACAAGTTCGTAAATATTCGATTTTATCATTTTCGCTGCTATTTCGGGTTGGATGTATATCAACATCATCATCAAGCCGACGACATGTGACCGACGTTCTGACCGACTCATCTGCTTTCTCCTGAGATACTGTGTCGATAAATGCCCATAATTGTGATGAAATATTGCTGATTTTGTCGAACATGCTATATAGTACGAAATATATACCCCCTTGTAGACAAACGAACAGCCGATGTTCCCCTCTGGGCGTAGAAAAAAACTCCCTCGAGCACCACCTTTCTCGAATATACCAGACCCCGAGCCGAAGAACCTAATGAGACTCGTAGGTAAGACCCGAAGAAGACACCGATATACCTGACTACAAGATACTCACCCCTCGAACACACGCACTCGAAATTTCGAAGTGCCGACGTTGACCGTTCGCGAATTCTGCAGAAATGTCAGGGATCACCGGGTGGACCACTGCTCAACTCAGGGCCAGCACTGCTGTAACACCTGAGTGTAGTAACCACCCTCGCCGACATGAGTAAAAACCCGATAATTTTAACTCCAGGAGAACATATAAAATCCGGGTAGCGCCATGTCAGAGAGACCCTGCTGGATAAACATAATTGGCTGTGGTGGGCGATGTTCAACAGCAGCAAGTAGCAACATAATCCAGTATCCATATCCACCAACAATTGTAGCCCGGAAGTCCCCGGATGACGACACACAGAGACCCATGAACCTCCATAACACTTCGAAGATGTTCACCTCTTGGCGAAGATGGGGAGATTCAGCATACTGGTAATAATGAAGGCTGGTACGGTGTACTTGTTTGGATTCAATCCCATTTCCTCGATGGTTGTTTACTTCGGGGCAACTGCCCCCAGAACGACAGAGGTGTATTGACTACATAGAAGAGTAGTTGGAGTTGCAGTACTTCCAGTAACAAATAAAACAATGGTCTCTTGATTTGAGTCGTTGGAATTTGTAAGTATTTGGTGTTTTCACGACCGGGACGAAGACTGGTGGGTTCTACTTTGGCCTTTGGAAATCCTATTATTTAGAAGCAACACTTAGTGGTACACCAATGGCCTTGTCGTGCCGTTGGTGGCAGGTGTCGCACTGCACTGCATAGACACTTCCATGGGTGCGCGATACCACCATATAGCGAGGCCGTTGGACAAAGCTGTACTGACGTCTTAAAATGCCTAGTAACTGAAACTGCACATGAGCCAGGAGATTGCGGGTGGTGTATAATTGTCCCCGTGCGGGAGCAATTGTGCAGTACAATACTTCACACCTCGGATAACGTAACACTTAACGTTTTATGTTAATGTTATGTGCCAGCGGAAACAAATCGTAACATTACGTTACTACGTTATCTAAATTCCGGATTATGTGATAACATCATAGTGTTAGTGCGTTACGATATTGGCGGGCGATCGCGTAACATTCTGTTAGAGTGTTGCCTTGATCCCGTGATGACCGCAGTATAAGTGTGACGGTGTTAAGGTAGGCAGCCCATAGCGAGTAACACTATGTTAGTGTGTTACCGAAATTCCTAGTTGCCATCGTAACACACGTTATAGGGATAACGTACATGGTCAATGAAGCGTTAACATGATGTTACCGTGTTATCGATAGCAGCCCGAAGCGAGTAACGTTATATTAGTGTGTTAGCGGAATTATTACTTGCTGCCGTAACACACTTTGGACGGATGACGTACATACATGGTCCTATAAACGTTTACATAACCCTATGTGTTATAGTGTGTTAGCGGAATTACCAACATTACGTTAACATTGTTTTACCGTGTTAGCGACACCAGCCCGTACCGAGCAATATTATGTTAGCATGTTACCTTATTCTTACTTGCTACCTTGGCACACTTCAGACTGATAACGTGCATGGACAATTACCGGTGAACGCTTACATAACACTACAGTATGCGACACCAGTTAATTATCTCTTATTTCTGACCAGGCTGGAATTCTTATGTAAGGCAGGGTGTGTCCTACACTATTTTCAGAACGAAAGAGGTCATGTTCTTATTTTCGTCTGAAAATCCAGCCTTAAATTATTAACTGCCGAGTTCTTAAGTGCTGTGGGGTACTGTGTGTTATAGTGTGTTAGCGGAATTCCTTGTGGATATCCTAACACACGCTAGAGGGTTAACGTAAGTATATGTAGCCAATAAAACGTTGGCATTATTATATGCTACCGTAGCAGCGGCAGCAGCAGTCCGTATCGAGCGACGTACTGCCAGGCCCACCCTCCTACTGATGAGAAGACGAAGAAGCTCTACTGCTGTAAATATCCCACAGCAGTAGGAATGGTGCACCTATGTTACCAAAATATATGTTGTTGTGGACAGGTACGAATCACAGGTGCAGAGTTTTCGTCTTCAAATTATGCTGAATATCAATACCGCTTTGGGGAACCAGGAGACACACTATGATTTAAATACTTGTACAGAGGGTTCAAGGGTTAGACCGACAAGCCGAGCGTAAAGCGACCAATACTGATGCTGCTGTTCTGCTGCTTCTGCTGCTGCTGTATGCTGACGATATGTTTTTCTTGAAATAAAAATAAATAACTCAAACGGCACGTATACGTAGATGTTCATTCGCGTTGGTTCAGCACAATCAGTATTCCCCCAGCGTGATGCATTGCAGATTTGACTACTGCAGGTACTGAGGTCGCGCCTCATATCCACCACGAGTAAATTACTACAGTAGTAACTACCTGGTACTGTGTCAGCAAAATTGGATAACACGGCTACATTATGTTACTCCGCGACGCCGCTTTTCCCCTAACACAGGTAATACATGTTAGAGCGTGGGAAGATCCGAAGGGTAACATAGTAACATTACGTTGGATTGACTCCGGCCCTTACGGTAACTCAGTAACATAATGTTACGCCCGGATTGATTATTATGGTAACACAGTAAAATAATGTTAAAATCAGATCTTTACTGACAGTAACACCGTAACATAATGTTAGGCAGACATCAGTATTTAGGCTAACACCCTAACATAGTGTTACGTATCGGCCGGCTAAGACTGTCACGTATCTAACGTACGTTAAATGTTACGTTACCCGACCTTAAGGCAATAAGACTGGGGGTCCGAATAGCATAGTGTTAGTAGTGCTGGACACTATGTTAGTGTTATGTTAGTGTGTTATTTGTAACACAATGTTAACACTCATTCGAAGGGTAATACAATGTTAGTGTGTTATGTCTAACGCTCCGTGGACAGTAACGTTATTTTATCGTGTTAGTAAATCTGCAGATATCGATCTGGGAATGTTAGAGCGATAACGTACGTGTTGAGTGAGAGCTTAAGACTATGTTAAAGTGTTAGTTGAAGGACGGATCACGGTGTAACATAACGTTAAGGCGTGTGCACGCTCGTGGGTTTCCAAACACTGTATTACCGCGTTACTGTGATTTACCCACCAGTGTTAAGACTGTGTTACCGCGTTACCGTGATTGCCCCTCCAGTGTTAACACTATGTTAGTACGTTGCCAAGTCCCTGTGTTAGGCACCATAACGTAGATAAGTGTTATCCGAGTGTTACGTTTTCCGAGGTGTGCAATACTTACACATGTGAGAGAGGTTGGGATGACTTCCATCTCTATGACTGCCTTGCCTCCCTTCGACCCCCGTGTATTGTGTACTTCACTTCTAGACCAACATTTGTTTGTCATCTACTGTAGGGACTTCACACATTCCTCCTTGTGACTGGAGCATACTTTCGCCCGACGCCAGCACGCTACCCTTTTAACACTGTGCCATGAACGAGAGCACGGTGCCTTGGGATGAGGAAACGTGTATTATTTCGGTAGGCGCACCAGCCGTGTACTACGCGATACATGCAGAGAGGGTATTCAGGCGAGGCTACCTCATACAGGACACAGACAAGTGTGTGCTTGAAGAAGAACAAATGATAAATATATAGATTGAAATATCGCCTCACTCAAAGCACAACACAAACAAGACAACAACCTGGCGACCGCTACAAATCTCAAGACGGCCTACGATGAAAGACGTCCCACGCGTTAGGTTCTACTTGCCCTCTGCTATAGATCAGGAGTATTTCGATGTCGGCCTCGTATAGCTCTCGCAGTCGATGCCATAAACCACATACTACGACATGCCATACACCACATACGATATTTTATACGGGTTGGAGCCGTTTCGCGCTAGCGATGTTCCACAGCTGGGTTGTGCTGAACCTGGTGCTCGTGAGGGCTAGCGTTCCATTGATAGCGAAGGACAGCTCGCGGATGCGCTACTATCATTGAGAGATTCACGTCCGTATGCTCCTAGCAATCTAAACTGCATCATTTGGTGCAAACTACTGTAGTACTCTCGTGACGGAATATGTTAGACCAAGTCTTCCAACGGGTCTCCCCGGTGGTCTACAGGATACCCTAGAACGCTACTCGAGTAGTGTTGATCTGGGAGCTCGATCACCACCGTGGTGATATTTACCGAGTCTGTAAATCTCCGTTGCATGAGGTTATTGCCTCCTAAAACCAGCGATACATTGACTACGGCATAGGCAAACTCCATTTAATGTGGGCATGGTTAAAACACCAACTAAAATCAGCAACTCTGTGGATTGAAATTTCTCACGTCATGACAGCATTGAAATGTTTCTGCCGATTTCAACCAACCAAGTACACCAAGTACATCGCCCAAATTACCAGGGAAAACAAACATGCGAATAACATCTCCAGAGGACTACCCCAAAGGCAAGGTGAAACACAAAATATTATGGTGTGCAACTCGTCGGGTTGATAATCTGCAATGGTGCTTTGCTGATCGTACGTGGACAATCTTAAGCTTGCTGTCAGCAACATGTATCTCTCCGTGACGACAAATGCTACGAACATCAGCTTTGATACCGTTTAACCTTGATGCACTCCGTTCTAAATAACATCGGTGATCGTGTGTACCTTAGCACCCACCCTGCTGCTGCTTATAAACGTCGACATCCGTCTACGTTCAACCAGCGAGCCGAAAATCTCATGTTACACCCATTCCCAACAGCGCGCCTAGGTAACGGTTGAATATACCTTGAGTACATCGTCTAAAAACGTATAATGTAGTACTTTACCTCGCCGCTCAGAACCCTATCTCGTCACAATCGGCGCGACTATATTGAAATATATCCATCATAACATGCATTTGAGACTGTCGGACAGTAGAGCGAAACCCCTAAAGTTTGGGCAGAAGGCCAAAGTCAGTCCGTAGAGGACCGGGCACGCGGTAGCCTTTAACGATTCTGCGGAATGCCTCGAACCCTTCCATCGGCTCGAGGCCGCCCTATCATGCTCCACTCATCCCGAACAACGCACCTAGGCAGCGGTCGCATATACTCCTGGCATGTCGTATAAACAGCGCAAACGTAGTACTTTATCGCGCCACTTAAAACCCTATATCAGCACAATTGGTGCGACTATATTACTATATATATATCCATAATAGCATGCATTTGAGACTTTTGAACAGTCTGAATGTAAGGGTGCCATTTATTTCTGGTTATGAAGCGAAACCACTAAAGGGTGTGGAGGAGGGTCAAACCGGTTCGTAGAGGACCGGGAACGCGGTAGTCCTTGACGGTTCCGAGGAATGCCCCGAACCCTTCCATCAGCTCGCAACCGTCCTATCATGCTCCACTCATCCCGGACAACGCGCCTAGGCAGCAGTCGTATATACTCCTGGTACTTCGAAGTATGTCGTATACAACACGCAAATGTAGTAATTTACCTCGCCGCTTTTAACCCTATCCCCTCACTATCGCTGCGACTACATTAAAATGTATATATATCCACGATAACATGAATGTTTGACTGTTGAACAGTCTAAACGTGGGGGTACCATCGCATCATGGTTGTAGATCCCTAGAGTTTGAGAAGGGCGAAGTCGGTGCCCAGAGGACCGGACACGCGATAGTCCTCAACGGTCCCGCGGAATGCCTCGAACCCTTCCATCACCTCACGGCCGTCCTTATCCAGCACCGGGCGAGCCGTCTCACCCAGGATTCCGGATAGCGACTGGTTCTCAAGGGACAGGCCGTGCAGCCCCACGTCCATCTGCCAGAACTCCAAGTCAGGCAAGACGCGGCCATCCCAGTCCAAGTCACCGCCGCCTTGGGTGTTCGTGCCGACGTTGAGGCGTACCGTGACCGACGATGTCACGATTTTAAACACGGCATGGATGGACTGAACATCGGCAAGGTCGTGCTGATCAATGTACTGCGCGCACCACTCTGGCGCCGCCATGTCTTTGAAGCGCATGATCCAGTCTTCGAACGTTTCGTCGGGGCCCAGCTGACGGGTGCCCCGCAGCATTTCGTCGTACATGCGAGCCCAAACCTTGTCTCCGCCAAACTGTCGGCACTCCGCGGGTAAATTGGACGCCGACAAAGTGATCCCATCCGCCACGTAAACATCCCTGGAAAAGCGAAGAAGGTCGTCCACTTCCTCCCCGTCGACGGCAGCGCGCAGACCCCCATCGGCAAGGCAGGGCGAGATTCCGCGGGGACATCCGTTCGTGTCGATATCGTAAGGGTTCTTCACCTCGACAACGAAGGAGTGCCCCTCTGACAAAACACTGAGGCCAGTGATCAGCTGGCGGTCGGGGAAGTCCTCCGGCATTGGAGCGGTGAGCCGGACATTCACTTGGAGCCGGGCGTTGTCGTCCCTCACCATGCTGTACCATTCCCCGTCCACCCCAGACCAATCAATTCTCTGGCCGCGGAGGCCTTTCATATGGGGATCGTCACACATGTTTGTTCCGTCCGGGCACACTGCATCGGACGAGGGTAATTTCAGGCGAAAGGGCTTCCTGTTGATTAATCGAGCAACGAGTGAAGTTCAACAAAAACATTCATAAGTAGCCATCTAAGTTCAAATATTAACACACGTGGACAAGCGGCACATGTCGACCGAAGACAGGTGGATATCGGGTTCGGGATAAAGGCACCGCTTCACGTGTTGCAGACGATTGAAGAGCTTACTGTAGTGTCAAATGATCGGTTGGTCGTTCCACTTTGCTTGTGGTATTGGCGGCACAAATAACAACCACAAAACGTTTCTACCACGCCGGTTTTGTTTTTGTCGACAAAATAATTTCTGCACGAAGTGGGTACGACGGCAATTGACTGAAGGCAAGCTTGTCATTCAGGATCGAACACTACACTCTCCTGAATTCTGCTGACTACAGGAATACATTGACACCTTCCGTAAGGACCAACCTGAATCGATGACACTTGCTTTGTACCGTTTTCTGATGCAAGGTAACTTCAGGTTACGCGCCGGAAACTTGCGCCGGGCATACAGGAGAATTCTAATGTACTTGGATCAAATGAGGTTACAACAGGGAGCAGTGCGTAGTCTAAATAATAATGCTGGACAGCCATCATTGGTGCAGCTTCAAATGTAGCAGCAACAGCACACGATCAAATACATTCGACAGCGTAACCGTAACGGGTACCCTGTATTGATACTAGAGCGTGTTCGCGCAGTAGGCACATGCGACATTGCGATGCTTGCGCAGGCCGAAAAGGCTTGGCGCATGCCGCCCTTTGGCAAGGAAACTGGCGACGTTCAGGATACCTATGACGTAGCATGTTGAAAGGATCGCGCTGTCAGTAAAAAGAAGACAACGACAAAAATATCGAGCGTCAACGGGAGAGAGCATGTGTGAAGAAAATCACATGGTTGAGGTCCCTGGACTCACGGTCAGCAAGGTTTAGGCGTTACGTTTAGATCTACGACGTACGGTTCATTATATTGAGCGACTCACGGCAAGAACCCCATATTGTGTAATCTGCTAGGGCTAGTGCCCAAGCCTCGCTCACGACAAAAACAAAACACGTTTATGGCAAATACGTCACATTATGACAACCCGTGTTGGCGGTTATGAACCACAAAACTGTAGGTAACTATTGGCCAACGACAATAGAGCGACGTTCTGGTAACAAAACATGCCATGTACGCGACCGGAAGGTCGCCTATACCCGTGCTGAATGTTACCCGCTCACGCCCCCCTCACGACCAAATGGACTACCCTTAACCCTATGTACGCGTTTGACATTCAGCGTCGCTTCATACCTGGCGTGAAGCCTGCTTGCCGACGTGGAGCGAACGGCCCGTGATATTGAGTGGCAAACACATATTGAGTGGCAAAGACGGCAGGAAAGGTCAAAATTAACGATCAGTCGGGATATGGGGATGTAACGTGCGCCGAGTGCTACGATACGGCTAACAACGATACTAACATATTTCGCGGCAACAATGGTTGTTTGACAAAATAACGGGGTTCCTCGACCTTATTACGAGCTGGTTCAAGCATGTCGCTTCCAAAATTCGCGAGTCGCGAATGCTGAATCCAATAGCAACTCCAAATGCCATGAACAGCGAAAGAGGGTGACATCGTCAGTTTCGTTATTTGAGAATCTAAGACTGGCGTTACCACTCCAAACATGACCGGCCATTTACAAGTCTTCAAAGAGATCAACACTAATCCAGGCGTTTCCGTGGGAATAGTTTGTTTTTTTCTAACCATTTTTGTTTCTGGAGGTGCTTCTAGGTGGTACAAGATATGAGTGTTTCAAGCATATATTCCAATATGTTTCCTGCGTTTTAACATGGGAAAATAGCTCAAAGGAGGGGCCCCAAACAATAGAAGATGCTATCACTAGGTACTGCTGTCCCTGCTGTATGTAGTTCATGTCATCCTGACCATATTCAACGCAACTTCGCGGTACTGCTGTAACAACATAGTTTCCCTCGTTGAGAGAGTACGACAAACTCGACGAAACTGGCGGCCTTTTGCCCATCGAGCGGCTGGTAAACGAAGGCGAGGCCTAAATTTCTGTGTGGCTGCTGTTTCGGGAACACGGCGTCACTATCACGGTGGAATAAAGGCACCTTCGCTGTAGCTTGGCCACCGGTCTACCAAAACCCACCACGAAACAGTTACTTCGCAAACCAAGCTACAACAAAGCGCGGGGGAACCGGCGGGATTTCCAACTGGAGGAAGGATGGCTAGTTGGTATTTGGGTTGGGGAACGGTGCATGGTGTATTGCAAGTAGACATTTTACTTGAATTGGCGAACTTCCGATCGGATCTGCCAGAGAAGAGGATGCCAGCGGATTTTATCGTCAGTATCATACGTCGCCTAAACACCCAATAATATGTTACGGGCACCCGTGAACTTTGTTTTCGAGATGAAAAAAGAACACCAGAGAGGTGGGGCGGTTGTTGGTCAATTAGCCAGTGAGGGCCTATCGAAGCACTGCATGCCCTAAGGGTTTTGCTGCGACGGAGAGACATCCTGTAACATGGTGCTTGACGATTTTCTTGCACCGAAAAAAAGAAATAGTAGATTCTCCAACTCATCACCACGCGTCCAACTTCCTAATCTCGGTATTGCTCTCTGCTTTTGTCTTTCGATGGACCCGTGTCGATGGCCGCAACAACTCCAGGATTGTACGGCGACTACGAGGGTACTTGTGGAATACGTTGTATTGATATCGACGGACAGCTTCAGAGCCGACCCGTGCTACAGTAGCCTGCATGCAGGTGTACGCTATATTATCTGAAGGTAGTCACTTGAGGAGCTCTACACCCCACCCGAAAACTGATATTGGAGGAAATAAAAAAAATGCTACCTGATGAACGAGCGCATGGCATCAGCATAACATAAAAAAAAATATTTGAACATAAGAACGAAATTCCAACCGTTCCGGGTTAAGGAGCGACGTCATTCAGAAACAAAAACATAAGCCGAAAGTGTTACTTCTATCGTAGCACCCGTCAGCATGGCCCTGTTAAGACGGCTTTCGCGTGGAGTGGCACGTGAAGAACAGCGCAATGATGAACACGGACATGCAGACGTGTGCCATCCGCACTGGAAACTTGGTCAGCTACATAGTAGGCGTGCGATCACGAGCAACATAGATTGGCGGTCTCACCGCATAGGCCGTCGACCGCGCTGTTGGCGCAAAGGCCGAAGGAACACGTGCATTCTGCGGGCACAAAGCAATCCTGAAAAACGTTCAAAAAGCGCGAAATTCACGTGGTGTAAGTACTGTATCCGTGGTCCGTCTTCCTGATCGTGTTCGTAGGCGGCGCACATATTATATGATCTCTTCCCGACAGCAGCACCAAGCATCGTTCCGAGACGGTGCAAGGGTACATAACAAAGTCATATGGGTCGACAGGTCGTTTCTACAATATATATACACGTTGATACTTGGGAGTTCGCTATCCATTATTTGGCTATACAGGTCGTACACGAAGATCGCTTCGCTTGGGAAGTGCTTCTCTAGGTAGCCTTTAATACAGCGCGACGTTTTGGTGCTCCACGTCGTTACCGCATACGTACTATACGTATCTTTGAAGGTCCTATGTATACAGACCGATTTCTGCGGGTGCAAACCCTGTTGACACGATATTCCTTCCTCCCTTAAAATACGCCTGATATTCTTTGTTTGTGAAAGTTGGCTGCCGCTTGCGTTTGACACACATTTCCCAGATCGGTGTAGAACATTTGATGACACGAGTTACTGTAGTATGCTTTGGAAACACATTTAATTTCGATGCTGTTCTCGAACCGCTCAAAGGAAAAGCTGGACTTATCATACAACACCGAGGTTAGGCCGCGGGCCAAGTTGTAAGGCCGAATAAATGCCCCTCGCGGAATTCGTTCATAAAGCAAGAGGAAACCCTGCAAGCAGTGGACCAGGGCTATCGCAAAGGGGAACACAACCCATTTCCGTTCCACATGGTTGCTACGTTGGGCAAACGAGCCTCCAACCCTCAAAAGACGAAAAGATCTCACGTATGTTGTCAACGCATTGTTAACGGTCATAGTAGTGTCGGTGCGCATCGTTGAAGAGAAAGGTACATAAGTTTTACCACTCAAAATATACAAAGTACTCACTATTCCGAGAGGCAACAGGTTGGTGAACAATGAAACCAACGTTCGACGCCACCATCACCGACCTTGTTGGTTGCTCACATTTCCGTCTGTCGCCGATGGTGGTGCAATAGGTGACGGCAGAAAAGCACAACCAACCAAGTCGGACGTGAGAAATTCGCATGACCCGATATCCGTGTCCGAGGCACATCCGGCGGAAACATCAAGCTCACTAGGGAAGCACTGCGTCGTCAATTTTCGTTCAAACGTATGGACGAAAGGTTAGTGAAAACGGATACGCTAAATAAAACTTAGATCGGGCCTTACAGGCGAAAAGGAGTAATGCATCCAGGCTGGTGGCGATTGTGCACATCATGGAATTGCGATGGAAAGTCTCCGTACCGCCTATTTGTCGGCAACGCCGTTCGTGGTTCGACTGCAAGCACTAAGCTTGCACCCTTCCCTTACCGGTGTCTGAAGGTCGTCTGGTGTGCATGCCGTTATCGCTGAGGTGTTGTGGACAGCGTGAAGCACCAACCGAAATGCCCAAGCAGTGTCAGCGGGATGTAAAACAAACGGAATGAATGATGGGCGTCGACGAGAGAGCGAACGCACAAGGCGAAGGACGTGTCTGAGGTCTCTTGACTCACTCTCGGCGAGATATTAAGGTTAGATCTACGCTGTTCGGATCATTATATTGAGCGACGCACCGTAAGAGTCCTAGAAGATCCATTTTGCTACCGCCTGTGCTCAGATTTCGCTCATGACAGAATTAGACACGTTCATCGCAAATACGTTACAATTGATAACTCGGTTCCTCGAATAAAATTCAACATAGTCAACGCCAACTTTGGCCTCCGACAAAAAAGCGACATGCACGTCATAAACCACAATATGTACGGAGGGAGGTGGCCGATGACCGCGCGGCACCGAACCCAATGAACCTTATGGCCAATGAATAGACAACCGTTAACCCTACGAATGTAACCTCCAAAGCCACATCGTACCTGGAGTGAAACCTGGTTTCCGACGCGGAGGGGAGGGTCCGTGGTACCGGGCGGCAAGGGTGGCAGTGACGGCCGAAGTTAATGAGCAGGCATTACAAACATGTGAGGACATAAGTACATGAGCACATCAGGTATGCCGATTGCTACGAAGCAGGTATCAAATACGATGGCACACTTTGGCTAAACAATGATTTTGACTGACGGGCTCACTCATGTCGATCACATTTTTGGTAGCACAGTGTAATTTGAACGTTTACGACAGGGCGAGGGTTACAGTACATTCTTTTCGAAACAACGTGTTCGGGGAGTTACAGACCTCAGACAAGGGCAGATAGATGCAATCTCTTCCGCAGTACACGTCGTCGAAAGCACGTTCAACGCGACTGCTACAGTAGGTACTGTTGCACCGACAATACAGCACGTCCTGGGAGTAAGACACAAGGCACGAAACTTGATACAGTTGGCCTCTAAACCCCTGACTGCCGAACGTGCTAGGTGTATTTCTGTGAGGCCACTGCTGTGTCGTGAAAACTGTATGACCGTCTATGTATAAAACAGTGAAACCTTCGCTTTAGGTAGGCCTTCGGTCGACAGAAGCCAACGACGAAACGATTACTTCGTACAAAAAGTTACAACGAAACGTGGAGGCACCGGCGTGAGTTCCAGAAGAGGGATGGTTACTTGATAGTAGGAGCAGGCACCGTCACACGGCGTGACGCCTGTCACACGGCGTGATGCCGGAATTTATTTACTTCAAGTGGCGAACTTATATTTGGATCTTCCAGAGGAGATGCCGGCAGCTGATTTGCTCGTACGTACAATGTGTTGCCAAAACACCCAATAAAATCTTATGGACTCCCATTAACTCGAGTTTCGAGAGGACGGGAAAGATGTAGAGATGTAGGGCGTCTTGTGCTGTATTTGTTGGTGAGAACCCACAAGAGTACAATACACCCGAAGGGAAACAGCAACGGAGACACATCACGTCCAATACGTAGTGGTTTGAGGATTCGCTTGCACCAACAACAAAAAAGAAGATCCGCCCGTCATCGATACATATGAAACTCATATTTATCAATGATCTCTACCTTTTCCTGTGTTGATGATCTTGTGTCGATGTCATAACCAACCACCGGATGCCACGGCAACTAGTCTACAGTAATTATCCACTGTAATGAGAACTGACGCCGTCAGCATAATGGATTCCAGACTGACACCGTCGGTGCCTAGCGCCGCTTAAACTGCTTTCGCTTGGAGTGGTACGTGTCAAACAGTACAAATCATTAAATAAAAGTGGACACGCAGACGTGTCATCTATACACATGAAACTTGTCCAGGTAGCTCGTCATACGAACATGAACATAATACGATGATGACCTCACCGCATAGAATGTTGGCATCACGATGGAAACAAACGCCGCTTGAACACCTACAGCCACCTGGCTCATAACACACCTGAACAACGACCGAAGAAAGCGAAATATGCGTGATATCGCCCCTGTTTAGCATTTAACAACGAAGAAAGCTAAGGCTTGAGGTCAGGGGTTCATATTTTCGTATGAAGGACGTTATTATCAAACGACAACAACTGTCGAGATCGCCTAATATGGCGTGGGTAGGCACAATTCGACGGTAGCCCACGGGCCAAACAAATGGTAAACTATTTTCAGGATAAAAATGCAAGGGACGAGAAGAACCTACATAGTGACCTCGAGTATGAGCTGCGATTATTTAGAGGGAAATATGCACGATGGGCGAAGATAATGAATGGGACGAAGAAACAAACAAAAAGCAAAAGCAAAATCAGCATTTGAAGTGTTGTAGTTTGATTTCCTGATGACGTCAGTTGGCTGCTCACACAATGAACCTACCGATATCAGCACCAAGCCCCGTTCCGCGATAGCTCTAGAATAAACAACAAACCAATATTCGGCGGAACACAAATTATTTGATAGTAAATACCTGGTATACCAGTTGGTGCTCGATTGTTCGGTAACGGTTTGGCGATTTTCCCGGAACGAACGCCAAGGTCGCTGAAATTGATAAACGTATAGTCCGGTCGCCTTCAAAACCGCGCCACGTTTCGGGAGAAACAATGGTCCACGTCGTAACACCATGGCAACTAAAAGGTTTTGCGCTTTGTACCTAATGCTTGCGGGTGCAAACGCTTTCAACGCGGAACTTTTCGTCTCTCAGTAAATCATGTTTCGTGGGAACCTTCGCCTACGACTAAGTACATACACGTAAACCTGCGTGCAGTAATCGGTGACTTGAGCTAGTACATTCTTCAACAAACGGCTACATGTCGATTATGTTCTCGAATTTCACATAGGAATAGCCGGGCATTTCACCATGCAACACCGGGGTCGTGCGACGGACCAAATTGCGAGGCCACCTTGAGACACCTGCAGTTAATCCATACAACGCGCATGATCCGTCGAAGCGACTGATTCGACCCGAGCACCAGGGTCTGCAGCTCGCTCACAGAATGATAGTTAACGTGACCCATCAAAACAATTTCTGTGCATGCCGCGAACTCAAAAGACACAGAAGTTTAGGACTTCGAATAAAAAAGGTAGTCCATAGTCAGAGTAAGCATGAGCCCTGCCAAACAACCAAGAACCCAGTGCGACCGCGCTATCGCCGATCTTGTCGGTTGCTCACATCACCCGTTGAGAGCGTCGAACCTTCCGATGTATCCAGAAGGCCGCAGAAGAATGCGCCGGCAGCATCAGTTTCACAAACACCGACATCCGTTGACGTGCCACATCCGGTGGACACATCTTGTTCACTGAGGGAGCACTGCCGCGTCGTTTAGGAGTTTAGCGTATGGACGACACGATAGTAGAAAAGTCGGTATGTTAAATACCAAGTAAGGTCAAACCTTGCAGGGGACGGGGCAAACTTGGTGAGGCGGGGAGCGATTTTGCGCATCAACGAGAAATTACTGGCAATCGTGGTACACGCTCTTCGTCGGCCACGCCGTTCTAGGTTCGAATTCAAGCACTAAAATTGCACACCAGCCTCACAGATTCTCCAGTGTCTTGGGCGGTACATTCCGTCAGTTGCCCTTGGGTGTTTTGCAGAGCGTAGAGGACCCACAGAAACACCCAAGCAGTACTCGTACGACGGACGGCCATTATTGGCGTCGGTGTCCTGTCGTGTTTCACGTTGGTTCGCACTCCAGACAAACCCTGACGCAAAATTAAGGCAAGAAGCGTTGTTGAAACAAGACCGTGTTTGCTTCTGTTTTCCTATACTATCGAGGCAAGCACTGACAATATACAACACGATACACACCAACAGATAATTAACATGTCGACATTGATGTAGATTCTAATAGTGGGATCCAGATTTAAAATCACTTCGGGACTCCTACATAGCGACTAAACCAATATAACTGCTGTAATACACCGTCTGCGACCTGCGTAAGCGCCCAGCAATATTGATAGGATACTCTCGCTTCTGGGCCTACGACCCCTTGCACAGGATTCGGACAAGTATTCGCACAACCCCTCAATCAGTGACGTAGCCGCCGCTTCGGAAGTCGTCGATTTCCGAAGGCGATTCCCCCGGTGAAATCCAAGGAGAATGGCCAACACACATCGTCACTGCAAAATAAGATTTCATGTGATTAATCTTCGCTGTTGATGGGGCCGCATTCACCTCGTTCTATCATTGTCAAGTCAAGTATATAGGTATGATATGTGCTCGCTGAGAGGGACGTTACATCGCGTAATACTTCAGTTCATGGGTCAATACGTAGTCATAGGTGCAGAATTCGATGAAGATCGACGAGCGTTAGCAAGGCTGAATCTCTGCGAGATAAAAACCAAGGGAAGAACCGTAGTGGGGGAGGAGGGAGAGGAGCCTATTTTGTGGCCCCGGATCGGAGTTGCGACTAGGGAGGAGAAAGACAGAAGATAATAAATGAGATGGCAGAACAAAACAAAAAAAACAAAATAGTAGTGGGCGAATAGTCACAGGTGCTCATTATTTGGTTGGCGCATAAAAGCCGCAGCTCACTCAACTGGGACCATACATAGTGAGCGTACAGTAGTATACCTGTGTCGTAATTTTGTGACCACAGAACTGGTACCTTTTTAGGATGAAGAACCGGCACGGACACTTTGTGTGCTTGATGTTTTAAATATCCACTATTACCCCATTTTGTCCACCCCTCGATGTCGACGGGTAGAAAATAAGGTTTAATATAGATATATAAAACTCAATATGGTTACTCGTATATGTTTGGACTCTTCGCTAAATTAACTAATATTGACTTGTCGGTACTCGCATTTCGCTCGAAATAAAACTGAACATGGCTTTATTTTTCCTGAGCATGGAATATAAAACTTATCGGCGGACTCTAATTCCGATTTATCACTGTCCAGTCACAGCAGCACCTGCTTGGATTATTATTAATATTATTAGTAATTCGATGCGAGTCGACGAAGGAAGAAAAATCTGAAGTCTTCCCGCGATAAAAATGCAAGGCTAAAACCGTAGGGGGGGGGGAGGGAGAGGAGCATACTTTGTGACACCGGAAAGAAAGGAAGGGCGAAGACAATAGATGAGATACAAAAAATAAATTTTAAATCCAAACACACGGAACACGACACAGGACACACGGCCAAGGTCACGGCAAACGGCACGGGCATGAGACTGTAGCTGCTGCTGCTTCTCTCGCCAGACTGCCGGGCAACGGCGACTGACTGTGTTCTTTAAGAATTTGGCATGCGGCATGCGCGACGCCGCAACACGAGAGAGCGCGTTTTGCGCTCGTGCTGCCGCATATATATATATATATATATCGAGAAAAAAATCAATTACCCTCGCGGCCGCCGCACAATTCCTAGACCCAACGATGACTGAAGCGCAGAGGAGGAGCAGATGTGTGCACTCCACCAGTGCGCGATGGCGCTGAACCCGGGCGTCCGCCTATACTCCTGGCCTCAGGAGCATTGTTATTCCCTTCTTCGCAACAAGCTCGATCACTGTTACTTACTGCTGTCCATGGTACCGGCCTCGATGAATAGAGCAGCAACAGTGACCGACCGCAGGCAGTCACGCTTTTGAAATGTTTCTGCCTGTGTGTCCCACAGCTATTAATAGCTGCCCACAGCTCTAGAAGCCCAGCTCGTGTGCCAATTTTTCTGATCAAGTCCACCCATGTTCTAACTTTTTGCTCAAATAATTCCATAATTCCACGTATGTATTCCGGCTCGTTGCTCAAGACACAGAATAATAAAAATCGACTTGGTGGCATTTCCCACCAAGTCGATTTATACGATGATATGTGTGTGTTCTTCAGATTAAAACTTCTATTTTACTCGTCGACATCCAGCACACCCAGTGTCCGTGTCGATGATTCATCCTTAAAAGGTACCAGTTCTGTGGTCACAAAACTACGACACAGAGATACTACGCCCAGTGCAGTAAGCAGAGCAGACAATGCAATGCCATATACGACAAGCAAGACCTACCCTGCTAGCAATCCAGGTGCATGCAAGAGAAAAAAGAGAAAAAAAAAGATAACGATAAATCGAAAAGGAAAAAAACAATAAAAAGTAAAAACATAATGAAGCTAATCCACAATCAAACAACCAAACGAGAGCATGACAAAAATAAAAGAAAGAAAGTGCCGTGCTTCTCCAAGAGGAGGCGACAGCCAATAAAAATCTAATGAAATGAAACGAAATGAATGGACTGAAAAACAGCGCAAATAGGGCAAGACTAAGAACGACAGGAAAGGGCAGGCAGCGGGAGCACACCAAAAGCACCTTCCAGGGCGCCAAGCAGGTTTGTGCCCGTAGTACAGACAGGTTCTACCAGTCGGTCTGGTACCTACTCTGTCTGCCGTCTCTTTCCTGCGTTCATTCGCCGCGGTTTCCCTACGAACCCCCCCCCCCCTCCGTCTGCATTCCCTTGGGCGTCACCGATACAACGGATACGTGGAACTTCCTACTCAGTTCCGTTTCGTTTTCGTGCCACACACGCGAGTCCAGGGAAGAGAAGAGGACATAAAAAAAAAAAACGAATACGTACGTAGCTCGCCCTATCTGACGATGGTGAAAAAACTGGATATGCAGACATTTCATTCAAAAACTTCGTATATGTCGATATTGTACCAGTATTTTTATAGATCAAAAACCAAAAACAAGTACACCCGCGCCGATTTGAGTCAAAAACGGGTACAGCATGGAATCGAGTCAAAACACCACATCCCATGAGCCATCACGGGATAGATTAGCCAAAATCACAGCTTGCCCGTTTCTGAGCGGTAGTGATAGCCAGGCACACTCACTTGTCCGCGCCTACCTATTCACTCAGACATGTCCGGATTATGTTTGGAGGGTTCAGGTCCGGTTGGGGTCGGGAGCAGGGTCAGGGGGGTGTTTAGACGCAGATGGTTCTGGCGGCAAGCATGTATGTGTGTTTTACTTGGTCACAGCGTGTACCTGAAATACACCCTATATATACCAGATATGTTGATACCGCTGTGCACACATACAACAGTATACTAGGTTGATGGTCGTATATATGACTCTGAAGACGCACGTACTACGTAGCCAGGTGCGTATAATAATTGAATAGAATTTAAGTGAATTGTGAAAAAGCTTGAAATAAAATGAAACGGCGAAAGAGCGGCCGCAGACGCATTGGAGGGCGAGGCACGCTGTAGGAATGTGTTTAACCAAAATGAATAACCAAAAACGGTTGAAAGCCAAGCATAATAGGCATTTACAGTTGTACCCGGGACATTATCTCTCAAAAATGGGTACAATTTGTTTTTGGTCAATCGCGTGGCTCGCTGGGCGTATTTTTCACTTGATTCCAGGATGTACCCGTTTTTGAGTGAAAAACGACCGGGTATACCCTTTTTTGGTTATTTAACTTTTTTATATGTCCAATGTGAAAGACACACACATAGTAAGTGCTTAGGGCACCAAATGCGAATCATCCAATGCTCAACGCACTACTGTCGCATGTGCTCATTATAAGAATAAGAATACGCTGCGCTCACAGTGCTCAAAATACGGCACATATAGAAGGTTGCGGTCGGCCCGGTAGACTAATAAAATAGGAGTGGTCAGCTTCAAAGACTACTGGCATTGGCACCCAAGTTCGAATCCCACCGTGGTGAGATTTTTACTTTATTCGAAAAAATAAAAAGGAACCAATTGCTGAGAGCGCCTTCGTGGCGTGGGTAGGCGGAATCCGACCCAAGTCGACGAGGGAAGAAAGTGCTGAAATAATCTCGCGATAAAAATGCAAGGCAAGTACCGTAGTGGGGTGGGGGGAGAGGAGCCTACTCAGTGACCGCGGATCTGAGTTACGACTAAAGAGGGAGAGCGAAACGAAGGACGAAGATAATAAATGGGATGGACAAAAAAAAGCACATCTGAACTGTCTTGTCAGAACGGTCACCTTTTTAGGATGAAATACCGGCACGGACACTGGGTGTGTGTGTTCTTCACATTAAACCTTACTTTCAACGTCGGCATTCAGCACACCCAGTGTCCGTGCCGATTCTTCATCCTAAAACGGTACCAGTTATGTGGTCACAAAACTACGACACAGAGATACTACGCTCAGTGCAGTAAGCAGAGCAGACTATGCAATGCCATATACGACAGGCAAGACCTGCCCTGCTAGCAATCCAGGTGCATGCAAGAGAAAAAAAAGAGAAAAGAAAGAAAAAAGCGAAAAGGAAAAATAATAGAAAGTAAACATACTGAAGCAAATCAACAATCAAGCAACCAAACAAAAGCATGACAAAATAAAAGAAGTAAAGTGTCGCGCTTCTCCCAACGGAGATGCGACATCCAATACAAAACCAAGCGAAATGAAACGAAAAGAAATGGACCGAACAAACAGCGCCAACAGAGCAAGACTATGAACGACAGGAAAGGACAGGCAGCCGGAGCACACCAAAAGCACCTTCCTACCAGCCGCGGAAGGTTTGTGCCCGTAGTACAGGCAGGCGCTGGATGTCGGCCGGTAGAGAGGAAGATTTAATGTGGAAAACACACACATAGTGAGTCCAAATGCGAACCATCCAGTGTTCAACGCACTACTGCCGCAGGCGCCGCAAGCCCCGACCACCCCCCCCCCCCCCCCCCCGCGCTCGCGCGCGCCGGAGGTGAAAAAAGTCGATAAAAGGCGAAAAATGGCGATCTTTATGGGCGAATGTGCCTAAAAAGCCTAAAAGAATGTTCGCAATTACGATTATTTATCAAGAAACAAGACCCCTAAAATAATTTTTTCTCGACCCGGCGAGAAAAAAACGCGCAACAATTTTTTTTGCCTGCGACGAAAATGTTGCGCGCCCAAAAACGCGTGTTGCGCTGCGCGCAACTAGCCTCGCGGCGACTGTTGCGCAAAACCGTTATTTTGGCCAAATGTTGCGCCAGCGCAACAGCGCAACACCTAATTAATGCCTTGCCGTGTAGTGAACGAGCGCGGATGTCTTGGTGCTGGCTTGGTATGTTGTGGTGTGGTTTTTTATCTACCTAAAACTCTTGATGAGTTCTTATTTTTCGGTTCACCAGCCGATTTTCGACAACACCCAGTACAGGACACGAAATGTAAAAAACCAATCTGGTATATAGACGAACTCGGAAATTCGAGGGCCGTTCTATGTTAAGTTATAGTGTTGAAAACTTGTATACACATTACGTGGCTCCCACGTCGCGACCACTACCGGCTGCTGCGGACGATACACAACCGGCTGCTGCTGCGAGTTATTGGGTACCAACGCAAGCAGGGCACCTATCGGCAGCTGTCCTACGCCCAGTCCCTGAACAGGACCGAGTGCCAGAGCGTGGAAGCCACTGTCCGGCAGCGGCGCCTGCTGTTCGAGGGAGCCGTGGCGAGACAGACAGACATGCGACTCCCGAAACGCCTGATGTTCGGGGAGATGTTGGGGGGGAAGGACCCGGGCGTGGGGTGCCCGGAGCGGAACTGGCGGACGTGCCTGAAGGACGACCTCAAGGCGTTCGGGGCTACGCACGTCTCTACGGACGACGAGAGATGTGTCTTCGGAGTCCCGAATCCAATTTGGACGGAAGCAGCGAAGGTGAAGGGAGAAAGGCAGTGGTATAAGGGAGTGATGCAGGGAGCTTAGAGGTTTATGACCTCCTAGCACAAGGACGAAGAGGGGGCTAGCCGAAAACGAGCGACCAATCGAGACAACGAGCCTAGCAACGACGAAAAAAACGGGACGGGAGGGGTGCGGAAGATGGACGAATCGGCGAGGCAAGAATACAAGCGAGAACTGACGGACCGAGTGGCGCGATACAGTACGCAACAGCATTTAAAACTCAGTCTCGCGTCTTAGTTCCTCGCTAATTTCAGCAGAAATGCTTAAATCCAATTTCTTATTGGGAAAAGAGGCGCAAAACGCCAAATCCTTGAAAATCAAATTCTTATTTTGCAAAGGCTTTCAATGCGATATTTTTCTTCTTGGGCGGTTGTCAAGAATTTGTTTTTTTTCACATGGCGTTCATCACTCATAATTCACAAGATATTCATTAGAAACACGATAATGCTCTTCAGGACTGCAGGCATCACATATTATCTTCGCCACCTTCAACGATTCTGCTTAACCCATTCAGAACTGAAAAAAAACTCCTACACTTATTCCAAGTAGTTTTCCCCAAAATATGTGAGACCAGTTCTTAAGGGGTCCCTTCGGTCATGAAAAAAAAGAGTACTTGAGAGTCAAGGGCGCACAAAAAAAAAGAAAACGACACCACACACCTAAGAAGATCAGAATGAAAAACAAACCGGATCGCTGTGATCACAGGACGAAATGAGCAAAAAACATTTGTTTTTCGTTTTTTGTTCCCTTTGTTTAACTTGGTTTTAGAGACCCCCCCTATTTTGTTTTCGCTAGTGGGGGGGGGTAATAAAAAAAAATGTTGACTTATTGTTTCCTGGGATCACAACGGTCCGGTTCTTCCCTCCAATATCCCCCCCCCCCTATATTGGAGGGAAGAACCCGGACCGTTGTGATCCCAGAAAACAGTAAGTCAATTTTTGTTTAATTACCCTCCCCCCCCCCCCCCCCCACCCCACGAGGGTCTATGGTCATATGACTACGACCGTGCACAACATGAGTACACCTCCCCCCCACCAGCGAAAACAAAATAGGGGGGGTCTCTAAAACCAAGTTAAACAAAGGGAACAAAAAACGAAAAACAAATGTTTTTTGCTCATTTCGTCCTGTGATCACAGCGATCCGGTTTGTTTTTCATTCTGATCTTCTTAGGTGTGTGGTGTCGTTTTCTTTTTTTTTGTGCGCCCTTGACTCTCAAGTACTCTTTTTTTTCATGACCGAAGGGACCCCTTAAGAACTGGTCTCACATATTTTGGGGAAAACTACTTGGAATAAGTGTAGGAGTTTTTTTTCAGTTCTGAATGGGTTAAGCAGAATCGTTGAAGGTGGCGAAGATAATATGTGATGCCTGCAGTCCTGAAGAGCATTATCGTGTTTCTAATGAATATCTTGTGAATTATGAGTGATGAACGCCATGTGAAAAAAAACAAATTCTTGACAACCGCCCAAGAAGAAAAATATCGCATTGAAAGCCTTTGCAAAATAAGAATTTGATTTTCAAGGATTTGGCGTTTTGCGCCTCTTTTCCCAATAAGAAATTGGATTTAAGCATTTCTGCTGAAATTAGCGAGGAACTAAGACGCGAGACTGAGTTTTAAATGCTGTTGCGTACTGTATCGCGCCACTCGGTCCGTCAGTTCTCGCTTGTATTCTTGCCTCGCCGATTCGTCCATCTTCCGCACCCCTCCCGTCCCGTTTTTTTCGTCGTTGCTAGGCTCGTTGTCTCGATTGGTCGCTCGTTTTCGGCTAGCCCCCTCTTCGTCCTTGTGCTAGGAGGTCATAAACCTCTAAGCTCCCTGCATCACTCCCTTATACCACTGCCTTTCTCCCTTCACCTTCGCTGCTTCCGTCCAAATTGGATTCGGGACTCCGAAGACACATCTCTCGTCGTCCGTAGAGACGTGCGTAGCCCCGAACGCCTTGAGGTCGTCCTTCAGGCACGTCCGCCAGTTCCGCTCCGGGCACCCCACGCCCGGGTCCTTCCCCCCCAACATCTCCCCGAACATCAGGCGTTTCGGGAGTCGCATGTCTGTCTGTCTCGCCACGGCTCCCTCGAACAGCAGGCGCCGCTGCCGGACAGTGGCTTCCACGCTCTGGCACTCGGTCCTGTTCAGGGACTGGGCGTAGGACAGCTGCCGATAGGTGCCCTGCTTGCGTTGGTACCCAATAACTCGCAGCAGCAGCCGGTTGTGTATCGTCCGCAGCAGCCGGTAGTGGTCGCGACGTGGGAGCCACGTAATGTGTATACAAGTTTTCAACACTATAACTTAACATAGAACGGCCCTCGAATTTCCGAGTTCGTCTATATACCAGATTGGTTTTTTACATTTCGTGTNGTGTGGTGTCGATAACTTTTTTTTTTGTGCGCCCTTGTGAGAGTCTTGAAAAATATACTCGTACGATATATGTATTTCGTTTTGTTTACAGCAGCAATACTATTTTTGGTATGATAACACCATATCTGTACTCCTTACGGAAAACGGGATAGCTCCAGTTCTAAGGCTCAGATGTGCGACCGACCAACGTAAAGCTTGTTCGTTAATGTGTAGGAGGTATTGGGGCTCTTGGGCTGCAAGGGAGGGCAAGCATTGCTGTGTTTGCATCACGAAACGAAAGTGCTATGCGGCAAGATTTTGATCGTTTCGGAACTCCTGTTTGGTCCCTAAACTCTGCTGTAGCCACCTAGGACGTTACGGACGGTCGAACGAGAGGCCCAGGTAGGTTCACCTACTATTAACTGTGCTCGGTGTCCTCGTCGAAAATCTGAGTTTAAACAGTATCACCAGCCGGAGAAACTGCATTTTTCAAATTCCTCTTTGGGTACCAGGGGTAAGGCGTGTCGTTTTCGAGTAAGAGGCACTGTTCGGGATGAACAAAGCTTCTGATCGATACGCCTTCTGAGACACAAATGTAAATGTTGACCAGGACCTAGGCTCTCTAAAACTACTCATCGGTTTCCATTATGAGCATTAGAACTGGAGAAATGTCGAAATTATACCAGAAAAAGTATTGCAACTGAAAAAAACGGATTTGATTTTTTATTCACTCTTCTTATGTGTTTTTCCCGAAGGGGCCCCTTGAGGGGCTATGCACTACTCCAAGGCCCTGCAGGTACTCTAGAAGCAAGGAGTAGTGCACCATCCACCACCGCACTGCTTATATCCGCACCGAAACAAAAGGAAAAACAAAATGTGTTGCGATATTTTTATTTGCATGTTTGTAGAGGGGAAAGGGTTTTGTTTGGCGGGAAAAAAATGGATTTTGTTTGGCGAAAAACAAAATAATAATAATCAACGTCGCCACTTGGGACGGTTTTGGAGCGCGGAGGCGGTTTGGCTGGGGGCCTGATGTGGCTTTGCGGCGATGTTTGGGCAGTTTCTTATTTTTCAGGGGTGCGGTGTAGCCAGCCAGATCCTTACCTGCCGACCCCTTTGCACTTCCCAATTTCTAATTATTATTTCCTCCTCGAGCCCAGCACAAATGCGTACCTGTAAATTCTCAAATTTCCTTAAATCGCAGCCTGGCATTCTTAACTGCCACATTCTTAAGTGCTGTCGCGTACTGTAATTGGCCATTGTTGCACACGAGTGCTCTGCTGTAGATGTGTTCTGTGTTCTGTGGCGGTGTATATACCGGGGGGACGTCAAATACCGACAGCGTTGACGGAGAGCATCTGCATCTCTCAAGTAGTCTTACCGACCGCTCTCCTGCTCGCCCTGGGTGACCGCGACAACGATGTCGTTCGCCACCGTGTAGTGAACGAGCGAGGGTGTATTGGTGCTGCCTTGGTATGCTGTGGTGTGGTTTTTTATATACCTGTAGTAGCTCTTGATGAGTTCTTTTTTGTCGGCTCACCAGCCGATTTACGACAACATCCAGCAGTACAGAACACGAACTGTAAAAAACCAATCTAGTATTTAGACAAAATCGGAAATTCGAGAGCCGTTCTATATTGAAGTTACAGTAGTTAATAATGAGGAGATATTGATGCTGAGAAGGGCGCAGCCCTTCGAAGCATCAATAGATGCTCTTCATAATGGTTGGGTATGTGCCCGTGGGGGTGTACCCCCCTGGTCGCGAACGGACACAAACGGACAAAAAACAGTTCTGAAAGCTGCCGCAGCGTGGCTTTATTTAACGAAAGCTTAATATTGAGGTTTGTTCCGTTTTTTCTTTTTTTATTCTCGTCTGCACTTGCGTCTGGCAGCTATCGTCTGGCACTTCGTTCGCTTTGCTTTTTTTGGCGCGCGACGCGTACACTCAACCGATTCAGACACGCTCGAGACTGATAGAGCGCCGCTATGTGTGTGCCGACCGGTCCGGCCTGTGCTATTCGTGTCGAAAGCCGTGCCGAGATCGGGAGAGCTTAGGCGGTAGTCGAGCTGCCCTAAACTGCTGGGCAGTGCCAAATTCGTGTCACTGGGATTTCTCGGCAAGTAGAGCAACTACAGTAGTATATAGCACGATGAGCATCCCCCACGCGGCAACTCTCAAAGCAAATATGTCGGAGACATGTCAAAGCAGGCAAAACATGCGCTTTCAAAGCAAATAATGTCGGAGACGATGTCAAGGCCAGGCAAAAACATGCGCTGTCAGGGTTGTAGGGTGGAGTGTTCAACACTAAAACTAGTGTTTGGTGACAGTCAGGCATGTCAAGGCTGTCAGGGTTGAAAGTGAAGACCGATCATTTTCTCGCGGCAGTAGAAGGGCAACAAGCGGTGAATGAACGGACGAGATAAGAGGAAGACGGCATCATCGCACACAATAACAAAGGCACCAGCGCCCACACACACCTCACGCAGCAAACACCACAACGACGACCATCACCACCACCGCCACCACCGCTGCCCACGAAGCCCGCAGGAGCAACCAGAAGTTGTTGTTGGCTCGTAGTGCTGGTGGTGGTTTGGTGGTGGCTTCGTCCGTTGGTTGGTTGTGGTTCTGGTACGACACTCGTTTCCATCCCCATTTTATTATCTGGCTGCGTACATCGTAGCTGCACAGGCAAGCCTTCCGCACTCTGCAGACGGGCGCGTCCACAACTGCAGCAGATTTGCAACCACGACGCACCAGCGCACCACCAGCCACCACCACACCGACACACCCACCACACGACCCAGCCACCACGCACCACCAAGCAGCAGGGGACCTGAAGCTTGTGGCTTTCGTGCTCGTGGTGGCTGGGGGTCGTGTAGTGGTGGTCGTCGTGGGCCTGTGTGTGTCAACTTGCTGAGCGCGTTTGCTGTAAATGGCATGACGACGTACTCTATAGTTTTATTGCGCTGTTTTTGAGTGCGCTGTCATCGAACGAGAAGAGCAGAGATCGTCACATACGTGGTAGGCGTACATAGGTACGCACAGCAACCACCCACAACCACCGACACCCACCACCAACACGAACCCCAGTCCCACGAAGCCAACAAGATTCAGGTGCCCTGCCTGCTTGGCTGGTGTGTGGCTGGGTGGGCCCTGTGGTGTGTGATGTGTGTGTGGCTTGGCTGAGCGTTTTTCGCAGGTAGGCATTCGTGCACGCACCCGGCGCTTTGCTCCATTATTATACACTTTGCTCTTCGTACAGCAGTAGGTAGCGTACCAAGGAAAATGCTTGGTATGAACTGCTGTCTCTACAGTAGCTCTCTACATTTGCAGCATGTTCGCACTTTGTGCTGTTTTTATATATATATAGGTATATACCTGCTCAGGTTAGTACCTTTTTTTTTTCTTCTAATTTGTTTCATTTTTTTACGATAACTTCATTATCTGGGTCTTGAACGATTGCACCAGGTACTGTTTATTTTTGGGCATTTGCTGTTATAATAGTATTTTTTCCTTTTTCACGGTAATTAGCGTTACCCAAAACGTATTTTACCGGCCTGCTTTACGTAGCACAATTCACGCGAGAGTTGGACAAGGGAAGAAAATCTGAATATATTAGAATAATAAAACTTTTATGTTTATTTTTTATTTTTGCATTTTGTTATTCCTTTTTTTTCACGTATACCTACGTACTACGTATTTGACCTGAAGAGTACACAAACATGATGCCCTACGTTTCCGACCTGCTTAGCACCATTCGACGCGAGGGTTGACGAGGGAAGAAAATGCTGAAATCTTCTCGCGATAAAAATACGAGGCAAGAACCGTAGGGGAGAGAAGAGTAGTTTGTGACCCCGGATCTGAGGTACGACAATTAATAGGATGGAGCGAGAAAGGAAGGACGAAGATAATAAAGGGGATGGAAAACAAAAAAACAAAACGAAAACAAAAATGACCACGAACACCCCATCGATCCACTCCTGTACAAGGTTTTTGCGCTGACGCGCATCGCTTCACGATAAATGTTGGTGGGTGGTGTTGGGACAACCGTCCCAGGGATCAACCGACCCATCCAGTTACTCTCTCACCTATCATACAACCCACAACGCACACCCACCAACCTATATACTTGCCCATGAGCCAAAAAAGGTTTCTGTGCTGACGCAAATCGCTTATAATGCAAATCGATCCAATCGATGACAATTGCACGAGCACAGCAAAAAGAGAAGAACCGCCAACGCAGTAGCTTAATGCAGTTAGGAGTTTGACCACTTGAAGGCGTCTGTCACGCTCCTCATTCCCACCGCTCTTGTAATGTTGAAAACTTGTATACACCCTCTCTCCAATAAGAAATGCAGCCTGGGCCAGATTTCATGCATTCTACGTATAACGTGTCCCGTACTACTGCTGTACTGTACTTGCCTTTTTTTTGTTTTTTTTCCATCCCATTTATTATCTTTGCACTTCCGTCTTTCTCCCTCCCTAGTCGTAACTCAGATCCGGGGTCACATAGTAGGCTCCTCTCCCTCCTCCCCCACTACGGTTCTTGCCTTGATTGTTATCGTGCAGAGGGTTCAGCATTCTCAACGCTCGTCGATTTTCATCGAATTTTGCTAACTCACGCTCTCGCGCTTTCCGCTAGTCAAGATATTGTTTGCGAGAAAAAGTCCCTACGAGCAAGCCCTCGGCGGGGCTCGAACTCGCGATCTTGACACTAACAGGCTTCGTGGTTACCTGCTAGCCCACCGGGGCGGTATGCAAACTATTAATGATTATGTCTGAAGGTTACGGGAACAACCAAACCTTGGTTTTTTCCAGGGTGTTCTTGTTGCCCTACGAAACACTTCTGTGACTTATGTGCGACACTCATATGTACCGGGACCTTCTGTAAGCTCTGTACACCCATGCCACAATACCGGGGCTTCTGTGAGCTCTGTAACACTCTCACACCTGTACGTTTGTAAGTTCTGGAACACTCCCATACCCGTACCACCCAAAATCCACAAGCCCTACAGAACATAACCTTGGAAGTATTTGTCTTGTAGACGACAGGGTAGTAGACCAATCAACACACCGACCGGAAGCGAATTGTGCATTGAGCACAATTTGTTTCGTCCTGTCTCGCAGCACGAGCGACAGACGAATCACGAGACCCGGTCAAGCGTTATTTTTACCCATCCGCTGGAGGATAAAACAAAAAGAAAAAAAATCGTAATCATCGTTTTTAATAGATACCTCTTCTTCCTGAGTCAACTCACAAGCAATCCCCCGGCGCACAACAAACCAACCACCATATCCATCGAATTTGACGTTGCAAGCGACATGTAAAAAATACCAAACGCAAAAAAACACCGTAATAACTATTTACAGAGAAAAATCAGCTCACCCGATCGATAGCGGGCAAGACGACAAGATGGATTCCCCGTGGTCGCGCCAAACCCGGTTAGCGACAGCCAGAGGTCGGCCGTTACGTATTGCTGGTGCCGCGGAGAGGTTCGGCTTGGAAGACGCCTGCTCGAGAAAACCTGTCGAGTTTAGTGGCAATTTTTGCTTTGCTGCGCCAGTGAGGCAGACTGGGTCGATGTTTTCGCGATTGGATAGAGGTGGGGTGTCTTGATGGGGCGGGTTTGAAGGCAATGATGGGAGACCGCTGCATGCATGTGGTCGGGCATATGCGTGACAATGTTTATATCGTGAAAACCAACCATGAATATATACGGTCGACTGCCAGCTGAAAATTGTGGAATATACCACAGGTGTCGGCGGAGTTCCTTCCTTTTCCCGGTAGTTTGGTTTCCTTGGCTTTAATCCTGTTGGATTACCCTTCAAAAGTGCTAAATTCTTCTCGCGATAAAAACGCAAGGCAGGTACCGTCATAGTGGTGCGGGGGAAGAGGAGCCTACTGACCCCGGATCTGAGTGGATCTGAGTTACAACTAAAGAGGGAAGGATAATAACCTCGAACCAAGTACGCACCTCGTACAGCAGTTAGTTGTACAAAATCACAGCATAGCGGCAGTGCGCCTTGCACCCTCGTGCTTAAAAGCTGCAAGCTGATGACGACCCTAGCTGTTCTACGTTTCGCGAAACTATAGTACTAATAGTGCACCTGCAGGCACCTGCAGGCACCTGCCACAAAAGCAAGCATCACCGAACGTTTGGTCGGAAGTTTTTGCAGTTCTCCTCATGCAGCGAGCAGTCGTGATGCAGTCGAGTTTGCATACAGATCTAGAGGCTACCATAGTGTGCGTATATTGCTTTCGATTGCTGACTGAAAGCGGGGGGGGGGGGGGATCTTGCCGGGAGTGCATGCTGGCTGGGAATGATGGCTACTACCAGAGACGGCGACCGTAGTACGAGTACTCCAGAGCGTTCGATCGTAACTACGAGTGGCCTTGATTACGGTACACTTCGGTCCCTCTCGTAAGAAAAGGCCCCACAAGAAACTCAGCGAAAAAATTACCGGGGAAATAAGAATGTCGACAGCTATTATACTAAAGCTAGTGTGGGACACACCCCGTTCTCAAATAAGAAAGTCAGCCTAAGCCCGATTTCTGGTTTCTTAGGAGCGGGCCGGTACAGTTCTGTAATTATCAAGAAAAAAAGACCCCCACAAACATTCCTCGCCTCCGGCAGCCTCCTGCGAGACATAAACGCGCAACCCAAAAAAATAGCCTGCTGCGAAAAACGTTGTGTGCCCAAAAACGCGTGTTGCGCTGCGCGTAACCAGCCTCGCGTTAACTGTTGCGCAAAACGGTGATGTTGCCCAAATGTTGCGCCAGCACACAACAGCGCAATTAATGCCCTGGTAAGCATAATTCGACGACAGTTGACGAGGGAAGAATGTGCTGAATTATTCCCGCGATGAATATGCAAGGCAAGAACTGTAGTGGGGGAGGAGGGAGAAGAGCTTATTTTTTTATCGCGGATCTGTGAGTTACGACTATTAATAAGAAAGAGATGGAAAGGAAGAGAAAAGCTAATACCGTACAGGACACCTAATAAGAAACAGGCTAAAAGGAAAGCCAGGCGGAGATTTAGAGGAACATAAGAAATTCCGCAGTCCTTATCTTGAAATTAGTCAGGAAAATACTATCAAAAAGGAAATCCAGTCTGGGCCAGATTTCCTGGTTATTACATTAGTAGTGTACTGTACGACTGCTGTAAATATTTAGATTAAACAAAAAACGTCCGACCGCCCCGGTGGGCTACGTAGCAAGTAGCCACCAAGCCTGTTAGAGTCCAGATCGTGAGTTCGAGCCCCCCCCGGGTGCATGCTCGTAGGGACTTCTTCTCGCAAAAACAAATCTTGACTACTCGTTGCGGAAAGCGCGAGAGCGTGAGTTAGCAAAATTCGATGAAGATCGACGAGCGTGTGTGTGTTCTTCGCATTAAACCTTTCTTTCTACCCGTCGGCATCCAGCACACCCAGTGTCCTTGCCGATTCTTCATCCTAAAAAGGTACCAGTTATGTGGTCACAAAACTACGACACAGAGATACTACCTCGTACGCTCAGTGCAGTGAGCAGAGCAGACAGTGCAATGCCATACAGTGGGGGCCCGGTGTTAAGAAACGTCAGTTTGGCTCCCAGGCTCCAAGTCTTATTTCGTGTGCCCACACCAGCAACATTGACGGCATTTCCTATATTATGTTTCTTATTTTTCTCGACTTGAATTGTAGCTTTTCCAGTGTTACTTATTTCTTATTCATATATGCCGCGAGAACCACATATCATGTTGACATTGTGCAAGTCAGCCGCAACTGACGAGTGCGGTACTACCACACTGTTTTTTTCCGTTTCGTTTCGTCTTCTTTAGTTTCGTTGTTACTCTCGTTCTTATCACTGTGATGAGGAAGAAGTACTACCTGGCTGGGTGGATGG
>MEHQ01001172.1:0-23826 GCA_008828725.1 Saccharina japonica | reverse complement strand
AGCTTTGTCAGGCAAGAGACCGTGAGCCCGATTAAGTCTACGTTGCAATTATCCGATTGGTATGAATAAAAGCAGTACTGCTGTTTCATACGGGATTTATTTGGGCAGCATGTATGTGCCTTGTCGTCAGAGAGCAAAGGGCAGAAGACGCCGGCAAACAGCAACCATTTACGGCAAGGATTGGACAGTACGTATATATGTGAACAGTGTAGTCTGGCGACACTAATCCAGAAAAAAAGAGAAAAAAAAATAAGAAAGGAAGGGCAGCAGTCGTAGCAGTCGTACGCGTTTATTACTAATGGTTGGACAACGGAGTACGGGTCGATGCGCACACGCTGGAGGCATACCGTGATAACAATATGAAAATTTGGTGGATGCCATACATACGTAGTCAGTCTGCTTATAGAAAAAAATAAAAAAATATCCAGTACGTGCTCTAAGTCGGGCAAAGAAAAACACAACAACTGGTAAAATGACAAGGGGCCGCCATCGACATAGTGGAGCCTTTTCTTGTGGTACCTAACTGGGACATACATACGTACATAACGTTCGTTCGTATCATACGTGCATATGTGTCTCTGATGGGGGTACAAGCGGGCTCTGCTATACTGTCGTACTAATGTCGCTCCGCTTCTCTTATGAGAGCTCGAGTATACAAGTACATATATATGTATATACGTTCGTATATACTTGTATATATTTTCAAGGTAGGGGGGGGGGCAGTGGATTCTGCTGTACTGTACGAGCAGGTCGATTTCCCGCCGAAAAATAAGAAACACTGACTATGATGTACGTACACTGCTGCACTGCTGTACATATGCACAGCACACCCTGTGCGAGCAATGGAAACAAAGGGACAATATACGAGGCATTGTGTACACGTACTCAAACCTGAAGCCATGAACGCTACGCTAAGGAGCAACGTATTATTGCTGCACAAACACTTGGTGCGCGTCGCCACTTGTTATATTCTGGGAAAACAAAAGTTCAAAGAACATCCTGGTGTGGGTATGCTTCAAAGATTAAGAACGCGGGACGCGGGAGGCAGGTGTGGCAGAGGGCAAATAATGCGCTCAAGGTTTTTGGCGTTGAAAGTGGCACGCGTGCCAGTCGGTTGCGTGTATCGAGAGAGCGCGCCCATTACAGAGTCTGAAACGAGCGTGCATATGCGTCCCGAAATCAACGGGAGGAGGAAATGGTCGCTGGTATTACTACTACTACTACTGCTACGGTTTAGGTACACGCGCAAGTTTAAGTTTTAACCCACACGTGTACATCTCTCATCATATGGTAGCTCCTCACAGACAGTGTACGGTCTAATACCATGACATCGAGAGCTGTAAGAGAGAAAACGAAAGTAGCTAATGGGCTACTAAATGCTCTACTTTGTACCAGGTACGTGGGCTACATATGCATATCGGCGCTAGTGCGACTCTGTACCACCTACGCGCGGGGAAGCCACTGCCTACAGCACTAAGGAAAGCAATGCTTGTTGCCTCGCTCACTCGTGTTGTGCTTGTTGGCTACGTGCCACTGCTCTACGAAGCTGAAAATAAACTAAAGGTACAAATAAAATGACTTCTATTCAACCATGAGAAATAAAAACCAGAGGAAGAGAAAAAAAAATAATCTCACATAGGGAAGAGAAGTGGAGGTGATCCAAGCTCAGCGGTCCTGCCGTTCGGCGTCAAGTATGAAGCGATGACCGAGTAGACACGATGATAGAAGGGAATGGAGATACGCTGGTTCGTTGCTTGAGCTTGAAAGCGAGCTTCTTCTTCGATATGGAAAGACCTCTTGTTATTATTAACCTCTGTAGACTAGGTGAGAGACAAAAGCCTGGATGACGAAGGGAGAATGAGAAGTGTCCTAAGGAGGGGGAGGGTGCGAGAGCCTCTTCCAGGCTCTCGGGCTCTCTTCTCCAATGACCCGTAAGTCGGGTTGTTACAAACCTCCGCTAATATAAGAAGTCCGTTACTCGGTTAGGTCTACTTCTTAAATCTACGGTCTATCCGCTTATTATGGGAATGTCCTCATATAAGAACATTCCTATCTGCTTTATGAGAACTTCTCTAGTTCCTATCGGGAGTTCCGACGTTAAGGAACGTTCTAGTGGTTTAGAACGTTCTTCTAGGCCTGACTGGCCTACCAAAGAGAACACGCGAACAATCTTTGCGGTGTCCTATCTATAGCTTTGAGGCACCACATCACACTTATCCTTCCTGTCCTTATCCTTCGCTGACTTCTTTTCAGCGTGCAAAACGTTCGAGTTCAAGTTAGATGCATTGACTTTACCAGTCCCAACCCTGCCTGGTTTTAACTCGTTTTGCCTTTCCTTTATACTCCTTAACTCTCCATGCACCTTTGGAACACGACCACTCTTTTTACGTATTCCAAGGTCAAAAACATAATCCAAACCAACAGACATACCTCTGGTAGCTGCCGGCGGGGTCTTACGCGGAGCACTGGGTGTACCTTTGCCAGGGTAGCACCAAACTCTTTCACGTGTCCTTTTTCCCCTTCCTAAATTTCCTCGGGTGCTCGCAACCTGTCCATGGGAAATTTCAAACTTCGGTTGATCAGCCGAAGGGGGCGCACATCTCTCCCCTACAGCAACTGATAGTGACTGGGTTCTTCCAGTATAACCGTTAGCTGCTACACTCGACTTAACTTCGTCGCTTCGAACTTTCATTTTTATCGGGGGCCTATTCCGACTATCACTACGGTTCGGACGGCCAGATCTCGTTGCTCGACCACTAACAACAAGACGTGTAAAAGAGGGCGGCTCTATCTTAGCGGTCAACGGTGCTCCGGGATAATTACTTCCATCACAACCTGGAAGGCGACTATTATTCACACCACCCCTCTCACCGTTCTTAGGCAGATTGCATCCTGCCTCTTGGTCCTGACCTGTCCCGTGCCAAACAGATCCGACCGAACTTCCAACCTTTTCCGTGGGTCCTCCCCCACCGGACGCAGTCTTTCCACCTGACAAGGGGGGTGAAGAGAGGGACGACGACCACAATGCTACCGGGAAGGTGGCCAACTTACCGTTGCAATTTCATGGGCCCTGTCTATTTCGGCGTGCTCGATTCTCTGCCCATTGACACAGACGCTGTTGCCATCGGCGCCAACGAGATTCGGCCTCTTGGGGTGTGCCTTGACCCACAGCAGGATGAATCAAATTTGAACGGTTGAGGAATTTATCTTGACATTCACGGGCGAAATGATTTTCTTGGGCACAGTTTAAGCATCGGTTGCCGAATGATCGGCGAGCAGCATCACGCTCTTCCCGGGAGTCCAATTGGACATAAAAAGGTGGTTCTCCATTATTTTTCCCAAAACCCCCACGCTCCTGCATGACTGCATGCACGTGACCCATCTCTTCCTCTTCATCCTCAAAAGGATCCACCTCTACCGCCATAACACCCCCAAACTGCCTACTCCGGAACGCTTGATTGTAGGTTTTAGACCGGGTAACCGCCCCACCAGTCAACCTCACAGACATGGTCGCCCGTGTCTGGTTCAACGCTAAATCATCCAGTGCTCCCATTAACTCGTCTACAGTGTCGAAAGGCAACGCACGCATGTTTCGACCTGCAAAAATTTGAGCGCTCAACCCCGCAAACTGATCGTCCACCCCAGTTTTAATCGCTATCTGAAGAGTACCATCCTCAGGAGCAACGTGCCCCACACTACGCACGTTGGCAAGCAAGAGCCTCAACTCCGTGACATACACACTAAATGGCGTGCCCACCGGCATAACCAAATTCTGCAGAGCTTGCATCACTGCTGCAGGGGTAGCCTTGCTCAGACCACGACACAAAGAACGAATAATAAACTGCATTACTTCCGGGCCACTTCGTCCGTCTTGTTGCAGCTTCACGCCCTGCTTGAACGCTTCCGTCACTAAGGAGCGTACTTTCGATACCTGAGGCACACTTATACGGACGGAGCGCAAGACATGTCTCAGAAGACACATCTCCCAACCAGGGGTCCACCATACAGGGTGTGTGTCCTCGCACGCGACCCTCAAACTAGTCACGGCGTCGTCCATAGCCGTGGTAAAATGCACCAAATCAGTCACACTGTGATCATGCGAAAAAGGAATCAAGGGGATTGGCATCAATACCTTCGTATCAAAGTTTGCGTAGTGCCTCCTAATCTTTGCTCTACGTCGCGGGCTCGGCATATCTCCATCAGTATTTATGGTTGGATGTGCGACAGGTGCTACGATGGGTTCAGATACCGCAGCTACAACTGGAGGCAAAGCAGCAGCAGGAGCAGCTACTGGAGCAGGAACAGCAGCAGGTGCAGCGAGAGAATTGGTATGCGCAGGAACAAGGTTGGGAGCTACAGCCAGGATTGGAACTAACGACGAGCCAACTGTACTCGGTACATCAACCCACAAAACCTCCTCATCGCTCTGCACTACTATTTCATTCCCCAAAGAATCATACCTTTTTCCGCCTCCTCCTCCTCGTCCGCCACCACCCCGATATCCCTGGTTTGGGAAGCGGTTTCCTCCTTGTTGGTAGCGAGGGTGTAGGTTTTCCTGGTACGACAGGTCACGGAGCCCACCCCCCGTTCCACCCTTGTTGATTCGTCCTTGCCTCTCCTCCTGAGAAACCTCCATCCTGTCCGGAACGGGAGCAGGAGCAGGGGCTGCGGCTGCGGTTTGAGCCAGTCCAGCCGCCACCAACTGCGCCTTGAGAGTACTGTCCGCTAGGCTCTGGCATTCAGCGGAACTCAGACCCGGGAAAGCCGCCCGCGTTTCCGTCACTATCGCCCCCAGTCGGCGCATCATCTGCATGTCACTCCCATTAGCTACAACAGGGGCGTTAGCAGCGGCGCCAGCTGGGTCCGCTGCCGAAGAAGGAACAGCAGTTGCATCAGGCGGTACCGCGGCAGAACCAGCGGCAGTCGTCTCAGCGGTAGCAGACGCAGCGACAGCAGTAGCAGTAGTAGACCCAGCAGCCGAGGAGGGAGGCGCGGCAGCAGCAGAAGCAGCAGTAGCAGTCGCAACAGCAGAAGGAGAAGGTGCGGCGGCAGCGGAAGCAACAGCAGCAGTAGCAACAGCAGAAGGAGAAGGAGCGGCGGAAGCGGAAGCAACAGCAGCAGTAGCCACCGCAGAAGGAGAAAGAGCGGCGGCAGCGGAAGAATGATTGTCGGCCAAAACGTTGTTGAAATATTCCGCTGGGGTTTTGGTCGATCGTTTGCGCACGATCTCCTCTTCATCGGCCCGGAAGGTGGGGGTGTATTGCCACGGCCGTTCCACCAAGCCAGCCCCATCCTTCACCTTGGCCAGACGGCGGGTTTCCCGGTCGCCCCGGTCCTTCCTCTTGGCGTCCTGCAGGGCTTCCTTCTTTCTCGAGAGTTCCTCCTCGCGCTCTGCGACCGCTTTGGCCATCCTCTGCGCGAGGCTGGCCTCCCGAGTGGCCTCCCCCTCCTCGGCAAGTTGCCGAGCCTGGACCTGCGCAGCGAATTCGGCACTGGCCGTCTCTGCCTTCCGCAGCGCTGCGTCCACTTTGGCCCGCTGCGAGGCCTCCGCCTCCTCCTGTCGCTGCCGGGCCATGGCTCTCGCCCTCTCCTTTCGGCGATGTCGTTTGACCAGCTTCCGCGACGCCTCCACGCTGTCTTCCAACTGGGAGATGTCCTTCGCCAATTCCTGCGTTCTTTCCCCCTCCGGGAAGATGCACCTTTGCACTTTCTTTTTTTCCTTCTGTTCTCCCAAAAAAACATCGAAGCGATTTTTCGAGGCGAACACCGGGGCACGCGAGGCGAAAATGGGAGTGCGGGAGGGGACATCGAGGGGAAGATCGTCAGACGAGCCCGTTGAACTCGCGCTTGAAGCTAACTGAGAGTCCGACTCTGACAATTCGATCGCAAGCTTCTCGTCTGCAGCCATTACGGCAGCCAGCCGATCCATAGCCTCCTCCTCCTCTTTTTGCAAGGCGCGTGCATACATGGCGTCCCTCGCAACGGACATCGCGGTCCTACGCACAAGCCGCAACTCTTCTTCGCGAGCAAGACGCGAAAACCGAACATTTCTTTCACGCGAGGAAACCGACTTTCCCTCCCGGGTACCCCCTCGGGTGGCCTGACCACCCATCGGTACTATCGCTCCCCCTGGGCCAGCCGCAGTGGCACCCCTGGTAGCGTTCTTTGGGCGTATCCCCATCGCCCGACACTGGTCCTCAAAACTCATTCCCTCCAACAGAGAACGCAACGCCGCTACAGCCTCGTCAGACGACACCCCGTCTGCTTCCACGCCAAAACTCACCGGCAACTCGTCCGTTGTTTCGGGCAACGGGCCCTTTCCCTCCTCCGCGCGGCGTGGAGCGGCCGAACCAGCTCCACCCGAGGCAGCAGCCAGACCTTGCCCCTCCTTCTCGGTCAACGGGTCGCCCACGAGGCCCTTCCCCTCGTCCACCCACTCCTCCTCCTCCTCGGAGGCAGCCTGGTCCCCCACCACGTCCTCGACGGGCGGAGCCTCGTCAGCCTTCGGCTGGGCCAACTGCTTGGCGGCTGCCAAATAAGAACGGCGGTCAAGAAAATTGGAGGAGGCCGGCGGCAAAAGCATGGGCGGGGGAGACGGAATGTCACGGTCAGACGCAACGCGAATGATGCCGACACGACGTTCCTCGGGCGAGCCAACACGCCCCGCCTTACCAACCGAGCGACGACCTCCCGTCGTCACTCCTAATTCCTTCGGGAGCACCCTACCTGCTCCCAAATCACCACCGGCCTCGCCAGGCACAGGGAAGTGATCCCCCAACGTCGAGCCGGTAGGGCTGCGTACAAGACGCTCCCCACGCGTACTCGACCGAGTACGAGGCCTAGCGCCTCCGGAGGCGACCGAGGCCACCTCCCGTTTCCCGACAACCGTATACTTCTCACCTGCGGCCGAAGAAGAGGAAGACATAGTTCTGATCCGTACGAGCAGAGATGGATACGCAAGCCGACGACGCCACTCTTGTGAAAGCGGGTTGTAGCTCTCTCTCTTTACACACACAGCAGCAGCAGATGCTATGTGCTGATTGGTTCGACGTATCAATACAGCAGTAGCTCAGTTCAAGGATAGTTTTTAGTCTTTGATTATCTTCTCAGGTTGCAGATGAAGGCTGGGAAAACGAGTACTGAACGAGGGGGGGTGGGGCGGGGCACCGTCGCTCGTCTAGCTGTCTCCAACTGCTCTTCCTATTCCACTCTTCCTAGACCCACGTGGTCAGAGACTTGCGTGCCGTTCCTCTCAACGGGAGCTCTGCTTATCTCTCAAGCCTCAAGACTATTTTCAAGACATCCTATACTAAAAAGCTATCACTTCTCCAGGTACCCTATCTTCAACTCTTTCCTTTACTTCCGTTGATCATCGTACTCTCTGCTGATGATTGGTTCGTTACTGTACTTATTCTTTCAACTGATTTCAAACACTCTCAAATGACCTGTAATACACTTCTGGAATCTCTCATTTCCTCGTAGAACGTACTCAACTGTCCCTCAGCAGCTCATCTCCAACGATTCTCCAATAAAACGTACTCAACTGTCCTTCAAAACACCGTTCCCTTACAATTCTCCGAATCCTTCCCCTTGATAGACATTCTACTGGCTTACATTGAAACCCTCGATCTCATACTAAACTTCAATGAAACTGAATTATGTATACTAAAAGCTAGACAAAACCCAGTATCACCACACCGACCTCTGGGAGTTCCACATCTTTGATTCATATTGTTTGAACAGGGGTGCGGGGGGGGGGTCCTGATGGGTTGAGATTATGTTATGAAAGCAAGCCGCGACGCCTCACCACCACGTGTATGTCATATTGAGTACATGCCACGCCCCACCACCACGCCTCGCGAGCTCGCAACATCAACGGTGACTCTGTATCGGTATGCATTTGCCGTTCGCACTGTTTGTGCCATTGTCCCTTGGACTTCTCGTCGTTTATAGTTCGGCCATGGTCAACACCAACACCAGCAGCAGCAGTAGCAGCAGCAGCAGCAGCAGCAGCAGCAGCAGCAGCAGCAGCAGCAGCCTGAGGGAAGTGGTGAACCCCAACGCCGGGCTCTAGCTCGTGAAAGCAGTGGTGCCTAATTTCCATCGCGAGCGGCCCCCATCTGCCGTGGCTCGTGTCTCCGTAGGCCCTCATTGCCGGGGCGAGCGATCCTTTTTCGGACCTAGTGGTACTCGTGAGTTGGAATCTCGCCAACTCCCAGATCTTGTTTACCGACCAACCTCAGCGCGTTCAATCAACACCAACGACTGCGAACATACTTTATACAAGGGCGACGGCGGGCGAGCAACCGAGCGAGCGGCGGCGGCGGGCGATCGACGAGGGCGACGCAAGGCCGCCACGGTCGACCGAGCGGCGTGGGGCGCGCGGTCGACCGGGCGACGGCGGGCGCGCGGTCGACCGAGCGGCGGCGGGCGTGCGGATGACCGAGCGGCGGGCGCGCGGTCGATGGTGCGGAGTGATTATTGTGTACAGCAGTACGGTACACAGTGCTGTATGGTATACACAGCGTTTATATGTGGTACCTGGTTGTGTATGCAACAGTAACATGTTGTGTGCTACGACCCCCCCCCCCCCCCTCCCCTCCGACGAAAGTACAGCAGCCGCAGGGAGGTTGGGGCGTCCGTCGTGCCCGGGGGAGCGCGGGCCGCCGCGCCACCCGAGGGCCGGTCTCGCCCCTTGCGCACCCCCGAAAACCCTCCCTCGTCGAAATCCGTGGCCGAGGCCGCCAAGGGCGCTTCCAGCACCGCCCACAGCAGACGTTTCCCCACACAAATTCCAACTGAAAAGACATACTACGGCCTACAACACCCTACGACCTATATACGGCCTACATAATTCCATATCATTACACAGCAGCACAGCAGTACGTACAGCAGCAGCAGCAGCAGTAGTAGTAGTAGTAGTAGTATAGTAGTAGTGTGGTAGTAGTAGTAGTAAGTAGTAGTAGTAAGTAGTAGTAGTAGTAGTAGTAGTAGTAGTAGTAGTAGGTAGTAGTAGTAGCTCACCGAGTGCCGAAAGTTTCGTCCGCTTGGCGCACGCCCTCACAGCACAACCCTGCCCTGCGGCACGCCCACACACGCACGTTCCTCCACTCTAATCCAACTGAAATACATACTACGGCCTACAACACACTACTGACTACGCGAGCCGTAAACACTTACGGCCTACAGCCACCCCACGCCCCACTATATATTAACACGCCTTCGTAGCATAATTCGAAATTCATTTACACTCAGCAGCGCAGGCAGTACCGTACAGCGAAGTAGTAGAGTAGTCGGTATACTAGTAAAGTAAGTTGTTAGTCGTGAGTAGTAGTATAGTGAGTAGTATCAGTAAGTGAAGTAGTAGTAGTAGTAGTAGTACAGTGTAGTACTTACAGTAGTAGAAGTATAGTGAGTAGTGCGGCGAGATGCTGCCCACCTGGACGTGACAGTCCCGGAATACGAAACGGGCACAAAAATTGTGCGGATGGCGAAACAATGTACCTTTAAATGGCTCAAAGTGCGTAGGTGTACCTATTTTTGGCAAGAAAACGAAAAAAACTGTCCCCGCACCCTTGGCAGTAATTTTTTCCGTAAAAACTGTGAACTCCGTTAAAAAAATTGAGAGGGTTTCGGTGCTTGCGTCCCGGAACGCTCGACGCTGCTCTCTCCGCCACCCCGACCCCGACTCCGCCCGTTCGAGGCCAGAGCCCCTCTCCGACCCTATGTCCCCCGGTGCCCGCCTCGCGTTTTGCGCGCCGCTCCTGTTGGCGGCCGTTCTCACGCTCGATCGGGGTCGTCGAGGGAGCACCAGCACGTTCCTCCGCAAAAATTCACTGTCCGCGAATATAATACCCGATCATGTGTTCGTTTTTGAGCCGGAACCGCCCTTATATACAGCCACACACAGATACCCCGCATGCACAGGTGGCCAACGGTACACGTTGATAACGTACTTTGGGTGATCTGAACAAAAAACACCTTGAGCCACAAATCTCAAGGTCAGTCATTGGCCAACGTAAGACCCTCCCAACGTCCCCGGATTGGCCCATGTACGCGTCACAAGGTAGCAACGTTGGGAAACGTGCCAGGCCAAAGTCCTGTGCACCTATCTGGTTTGCCCTGTTAGTTTGACGAAAATCGGTAACACACCGAGGAAATAATCAACGAAATCAAACGACGAAAAAAAAACGGAAAAAAAAACGGAAAAAAAAACGAAAACAAAATGGGGAGAAAATTCGGACATAACGCAAATCAATCGGAAAACACGAACCGGTTAACATGCATCCGACATGAAACTATTAATAAGAGCAAATAGTCGTGGGAGACAACAATAGAAACGACTTACTTGGTACACCACCACAGCAAAAAAAAATCAGTATTTCGTCTCCCCGAAATTTCAGAAAATAAATAATAATTAATTGACTCTATATCTGGTACATGTTATCTATAAGAAGAGGTGTGTGTTATGGGCCTTTTTTGCATCATTCATTATCTACGAAGATATATGATAGTCTGCTGCCGCTCTCCGCCCTCTGTGCTTGATCTGTATCCCCTTGTGTTTGCTCGTCATGACTGCTGCGCTCCCTTGCCTAGCGGTAGAAATAACATCCACAATTGCTCTGTCAAAAAAAAAGTGGTTTTCGGGCATAAATGCACGCATTCATTCATGTACGATTATCACATTTTTTTTGCCTCCGGCGGCACTCCGGGGAGACCCCTTTGGGGGGCTGACAAACGCCTGCCGCCCCGTTTTATTGCGCTGCGCGCAACGCAACAGACGCCGGGGCCCTAACCAAAATGCCGGAGCCCTATAACCAATGCCTTGGTGCCTATACCGTGCAAACTGTAGTCAAGATAATAATAAAGTTTTTTTTTTTTCACGCCCCCTAATTGTGTGATCAAAAGTGTGGTGTTTTTTCTGATTATATATCTTTCCTGGTCTCACTCGGAGTTTTGCACTGCGCAAACACGACATAGCAAACCAAGGCTTTTTTTTAGGAAAACTTATTAAACTTATTACGTACTCGTACGTAGGCACATGCCAGTTTCAAGGTGGACGCACACACTACGATATACACTTAATTATTTTCCCTCTCGTAAGGTTTTCACGATTTTCATCCACATATCATATTATACGAGTAGGAGTAGTCTATTCGGCAAAAAACGAAAAATTAAAAAAAAAAAAAAAACGCAGGAAGCGTCCAGTCTCAGTCGGCACAGGACAGCGAGAGCAGCGAGCTTGGTACGAGATCCAAAGGACACGAAGGAGAGAGCTGGCCATTCTCACTCGTATCAGCTGGTCCCTCTGGTTTGGGTTTTATCTGTGACATCTGTGTGTAGACGACAGCGAGACAAGTTTTGTATTGATCGATTTTCCCCCCGCCCGCCCTGCCGCTCAAGAGAGGGGTGGAAACAGGTTGCAACAAGTCGGTCTCATTGTCGAACTGTTTCATCTTTAATTTTACGTTTTTTTTTCTTTCATTATTGCTATCGCATGATATATATATTTGAGTAGGGGCCGTGAGATGTTACTTAGCCCCGCCGGGAAGGAGCGGGGCATAAGTTCTTCGGGTTAGCCTGTCTCATTTATCTTCGGGGGGTTTCCTACTGTAAGTTGTATTTTATTAACGTGGTGTTGTTGGCGGGGTTTCCCACGGCCCTGGCAGGCATGTTTAGCACGACGGCGAGCGTGCCTTGCCTGCTGTAGACAAATAATATATTCCAAGAATTCTTGAGCTATAACAAACGCCATTATTGATTATTTGTGGCGAAATGAAAGGCGTTTTCATGCGAAGAAATTAACGTCGCTACTCCGCAGACCAGCACAGCTCCGCACACCAGCACACAACAGGCCGCGGCAGTCTCATAGTACGGGTACATCACATTGCACGCGGCAGTAGGTATGTTTTCCGTTGCGAAGAGTCAGTCACGAAAACAATCACAGATAATCACCAAATATGGGTTGGTTGATTAACCATGATTATTTTTCAAAAGTTGGCACCATACCGGTGGAACCTCACGGCAGTGCCGCGGAAGTTTCGCAGTACGAGTACATCACACTGCACGCGGGAATGGGTATGTTTCCGTAGGGAAAAACGTACAGTTACGAAAATATTCATGATTAATCACCAAAAATGGGTTGGTTGATTAATCATGATAATTTTGAAAATAATCAAATAATCACGGCCTGGGTGATTAGTTTTTGATTCTGAATAATCACATAATTTAATGGGCAGCGGCCAAAAATAGGTACACCTGTTCCGTTCGGGGCCAAAAACAGGTACGTACTAAAATCAAGTTTAAAACGCACCCCGCGAACCTGCCGTTCCTTGCAACGCAAAGTAGAGTTTTTTCATGTTCTTCGTGCTCGCCCGGTCGCTACGTATACGAGTAGCAGTTATTAATTGTGTTAGTATCGCAATCGAATGAGTAACATTCGCGTTGCTAGTCTCCGGTCTTACTCAAAAATAAGGTGTTGAGAAAGGGCCATATAGTATCGAGCAAGTTTTGTCCAGTGTTAGTATCGCAATCGAATGAGGATATTTCGCGTTGCTACAGTATACAGTAGACAGTATAGTCCCCAGTCGTAGTCCTGAAAAAAAATTGCAAGTCTTTGTCCGGTGTTTTTACCGCGGGCTCAGGGGTAGTTCCTCGTTGTCTTCAATGTTGCACAGATGCTCCGAGTACCTCGGAGTAAAGTAAGGAGTGTTATTGGAGATAAAATATTCAGGTACTTCGTGTTCTCACCAAGTATTTCGGGGTTCAATACTCCGGGATATACTGCTCGCACTCGGAGTATTTCGGGTATCAACACTCTCGATATACAGTACTGCTTGTACTCGGAGTATTTCGGGGTCCGATACTGCGGGTACTCCTTGTACTCCAAGTATTTGAGGCTTCAGTACTGCTTACATACTCCAAGTACTCCGAGTATTCAGGCCGCCAGTACTCTCATACGACGATATACTCGGGGTACGAAATTAGAGATGGCTCCCGGATTCAAAAATGGAACCGGGACCAGTGCCGCCTTCGGTGGGATTTGACCAGTACCACCGTCCCGGGTACCCGCGGTACTGGGTATCCCGGGTACCCGGGGTTACGTGTACATTTTTCTCCACTCTTGTGTTTGAGCGGCGTGAACGGTCCTCAGGCGGGGTGGTGAGGCGTGGTGAGGCGGAAGGTGGGAGGACAAGCCTTCATGTCGTCTCTCTCGATAAATAAAAATGCGAAGAACCCGGGTACCCTGGTACCCGGAAGCCCGGGTACCCGGGATACGCAGTACCGCGGGTAATAAAAATGAAAACGGACGGTACCGGTACCGACGGTTCCGGGTACCCGCCTCCGGGTACCCGGTTCCCACGAATCCGGGAGCCATCTCTATTCCGCTGGTAGCTGGTAGGGGTCTGGTGTTGTATGGCGTGTTGTTTGAAGGTAGGTAGGGATTGCTGTGCGTTGTGCGTTGTGCGTGTCTTTCGGGGGCTTCGTGGAGCGTAACTAATAACGGGTACCGGGTACCCGGGAACCCGGGTACCCGGAATACCCAGTACCGCGGGTAATAAAAATGGAGCCGGGACGGTACCGGTACCGACGGTTCCGCGTACCCGCCTCCGGGTACCCGGTTCCCACGAATCCGGGAGCCATCTCTGTACGAAATGCACTCGATACTCGGAGTATACTGCACAATCGGATGCATACTAGGACGGTGCTTTCGTTTTTGAGATCGAAACATATCGTAAAGTAATTGATATCGAGTGCGTTAGGGGTGGCTAGTGTAGGTGTGTAGCGCGTGTGAGGGGTCGTAAAGGTATTTCCTGGAGTTGTGGAGGATCACTCTGCTGTGCCCTGGTCCGAAGCCGGGCGTCCGATCACGAGGAGTGTGCTGTGCGCAGGCACCGGCACGCGTGAGCGGGCCCTGCTCACGGACGACCGAGCCCASCTCTGCGCCTATTCGCACATCGGTGGCCAGACGGTCATGCGGCATGGCTGTAGCCACAACCTTCCGACTAGAGCCGCGTTGGGACAATTCTCGTGCTCGGCCCTGCGTGCTTTACTTCGCCCGGTCGTACATTACTTGCGACAGTTGGCTTTCATTATATAACAGCGCGTGATTTCCTACAAGGCCCAAACCGTACTTGCCTAGGGGGCCTTGGGCAACGTTTGTTGGTGGGGCACTGCCCAACTCTCGAGGTAGAGAGGTGGTCGCACAAGCCCACACTGTGGCCACGTTACGGAGTACCATTCTAAACCGCGCGGTAACATGTAATATCCTTTATTTGAAATTCCAGCCTGTGAGGTGAGGTTATCGCCCCTTCAACGGAATGAACGTTCGCGATTATGATGAGCGCGTCGTGTGCTCCAATTATTATACATATATATATCATATGGCGTTTGAGGGGGGAGGGATGGATGTTAACCATCTCCTATACCCCTCGTATACTCAGCGTATCACTTAATAGTGTGGGTAACCCCCCCCCCCCCATGGTCAATGGTCAAATTACTAAGGCAAGCAACAAATGAGTACGCCCCCCCCCCCCGCCCCTGGTTGGTGAAAAAACCAACGTGCTCGCGTCTCCGTGCATTGTAGTGGATGCGAGTGGTTCTATAGTCAACTACCGTCGCCTGTGCACGGATTATGAGTCACCCCGCCCGTCTCCGCTCGGAGAGCCGAATCTGAAAAAACGGAGGGTCATGGTTTTGGTTTTTCTGGGCGCCTTGGAATCTTTGTGGTACCGTCCGGTTTTCATTTTTATTACCCGCGGTACTGCGTATCCCGGGTACCCGGGTTTCCGGGTTTCCGGGTACCCGGGTTCTTTCGCATTTTAATTTATCGAGAGAGACGACATGAAGGCTTGTACTCCCACCTTTTCCGCCTCACCACGCCTCACCACCCCGCCTGAGGACCGTTCACGCCGCTCGAACACAAGAGTGGAGAAAAATGTACACGTAACGCCGGGTACCCGGGATACCCAGTACCGCGGGGTACCCGGGACGGTGGTACTGGTCAAATCCCACCGAAGGCGGCACTGGTCCCGGTTCCAATTTTTGAATCCGGGAGCCATCTCTAATTTCGTACCCCGAGTATATCGTCGTATGAGAGTACTGGCGGCCTGAATACTCGGAGTACTTACCCGGAGGCGGGTACACGGAAGCGTCGGTACCGGTACCGTTCCGGTTCCATTTTTATTACCCGCGGTACTGGGTATTCCGGGTACCCGGGTTCACGGGTACCCGGGTACCCGTTATTAGTTACGCTCCACGAAGCCCCCGATAGACAGCGCAAAGCGCACAACGCACAGCAATCCCTACCTACCTTCACACAACACGCCATACATACACCAGACCCCTACCAGCTACCAGCGGAATAGATATGGCTCCCGGATTCGTGGGAACCGGGTACCCGGAGGCGGGTACCCGGAACCGTCGGTACCGGTACCGTCCGGTTTTCATTTTTATTACCCGCGGTACTGCGTATCCCGGGTACCCGGGTTTCCGGGTTTCCGGGTACCCGGGTTCTTTCGCATTTTAATTTATCGAGAGAGACGACATGAAGGCTTGTACTCCCACCTTTTCCGCCTCACCACGCCTCACCACCCCGCCTGAGGACCGTTCACGCCGCTCGAACACAAGAGTGGAGAAAAATGTACACGTAACGCCGGGTACCCGGGATACCCAGTACCGCGGGGTACCCGGGACGGTGGTACTGGTCAAATCCCACCGAAGGCGGCACTGGTCCCGGTTCCAATTTTTGAATCCGGGAGCCATCTCTAATTTCGTACCCCGAGTATCGAGTGCATTTCGTACAGAGATGGCTCCCGGATTCGTGGGAACCGGGTACCCGGAGGCGGGTACACGGAACCGTCGGTACCGGTACCGTCCCGGTTCCATTTTTATTACCCGCGGTACTGGGTATTCCGGGTACCCGGGTTCCCGGGTACCCGGGTACCCGTTATTAGTTACGCTCCACGAAGCCCCCGATAGACAGCGCACAACGCACAACGCACAGCAATCCCTACCTACCTTCACACAACACGCCATACAACACCAGACCCCTACCAGCTACCAGCGGAATAGAGATGGCTCCCGGATTCGTGGGAACCGGGTACCCGGAGGCGGGTACCCGGAACCGTCGGTACCGGTACCGTCCCGTTTTCATTTTTATTACCCGCGGTACTGCGTATCCCGGGTACCCGGGTTTCCGGGTACCAGGGTACCCGGGTTCGTTCGCATTTTTATTTATCGAGAGAGACGACATGAAGGCTTGTCCTCCCACCTTCCGCCTCACCACGCCTCACCACCCCGCCTGAGGACCGTTCACGCCGCTCAAACACAAGAGTGGAGAAAAATGTACACGTAACCCCGGGTACCCGGGATACCCAGTACCGCGGGTACCCGGGACGGTGGTACTGGTCAAATCCCACCGAAGGCGGCACTGGTCCCGGTTCCAGTTTTTGAATCCGGGAGCCATCTCTAATTTCGTACCCCGAGTATATCGTCGTATGAGAGTACTGGCGGCCTGAATACTCGGAGTACTACCCGGAGGCGGGTACACGGAAGCGTCGGTACCGGTACCGTTCCGGTTCCATTTTTATTACCCGCGGTACTGGGTATTCCGGGTACCCGGGTTCACGGGTACCCGGGTACCCGTTATTAGTTACGCTCCACGAAGCCCCCGATAGACAGCGCAAAGCGCACAACGCACAGCAATCCCTACCTACCTTCACACAACACGCCATACATACACCAGACCCCTACCAGCTACCAGCGGAATAGATATGGCTCCCGGATTCGTGGGAACCGGGTACCCGGAGGCGGGTACCCGGAACCGTCGGTACCGGTACCGTCCGGTTTTCATTTTTATTACCCGCGGTACTGCGTATCCCGGGTACCCGGGTTTCCGGGTTTCCGGGTACCCGGGTTCTTTCGCATTTTAATTTATCGAGAGAGACGACATGAAGGCTTGTACTCCCACCTTTTCCGCCTCACCACGCCTCACCACCCCGCCTGAGGACCGTTCACGCCGCTCGAACACAAGAGTGGAGAAAAATGTACACGTAACGCCGGGTACCCGGGATACCCAGTACCGCGGGGTACCCGGGACGNACCCTCCCAACGTCCCCGGATTGGCCCATGTACGCGTCACAAGGTAGCAACGTTGGGAAACGTGCCAGGCCAAAGTCCTGTGCACCTATCTGGTTTGCCCTGTTAGTTTGACGAAAATCGGTAACACACCGAGGAAATAATCAACGAAATCAAACGACGAAAAAAAAAAGGAAAAAAAAACGGAAAAAAAAACGAAAACAAAATGGGGAGAAAATTCGGACATAACGCAAATCAATCGGAAAACACGAACCGGTTAACATGCATCCGACATGAAACTATTAATAAGAGCAAATAGTCGTGGGAGACAACAATAGAAACGACTTACTTGGTACACCACCACAGCAAAAAAAAATCAGTATTTCGTCTCCCCGAAATTTCAGAAAATAAATAATAATTAATTGACTCTATATCTGGTACATGTTATCTATAAGAAGAGGTGTGTGTTATGGGCCTTTTTTGCATCATTCATTATCTACGAAGATATATGATAGTCTGCTGCCGCTCTCCGCCCTCTGTGCTTGATCTGTATCCCCTTGTGTTTGCTCGTCATGACTGCTGCGCTCCCTTGCCTAGCGGTAGAAATAACATCCACAATTGCTCTGTCAAAAAAAAAGTGGTTTTCGGGCATAAATGCACGCATTCATTCATGTACGATTATCACATTTTTTTTGCCTCCGGCGGCACTCCGGGGAGACCCCTTTGGGGGGCTGACAAACGCCTGCCGCCCCGTTTTATTGCGCTGCGCGCAACGCAACAGACGCCGGGGCCCTAACCAAAATGCCGGAGCCCTATAACCAATGCCTTGGTGCCTATACCGTGCAAACTGTAGTCAAGATAATAATAAAGTTTTTTTTTTTTCACGCCCCCTAATTGTGTGATCAAAAGTGTGGTGTTTTTTCTCGATTATATATCTTTCCTGGTCTCACTCGGAGTTTTGCACTGCGCAAAACACGACATAGCAAACCAAGGCTTTTTTTTAGCAAAACTTATTAAACTTATTACGTACTCGTAGTGCACATGCCAGTTTCAAGGTGGACGCACACACTGATATACACTTAATTATTTTCCCTCTGTAGGTTTTTCATGATTTTCATCCACATATCTATATCGACGAGTAGGAGTACGTAGTCTATTCGGCAAAAAACGAAAAATTGAAGAAAAAAAAAAACGGTACCGACGGTTCCGGGTACCCGCCTCCGGGTACCCGGTTCCCACGAATCCGGGAGCCATACTCTATTCCGCTGGTAGCTGGTAGGGGTCTCGTGTGTATGTATGGCGTGTTGTGTGAAGGTAGGTAGGGATATGCTGTGCGATTGTGCGCTGTGCGCTGTCTATCGGGGCTTCCGTGGAGCGTAACTAATAACGGGTACCCCGGTACCCGTGGAACCCGGGTACCCGGATACCCAGTACCGCGGGTAATAGAAAATGGAACCGGACGGTACCGGTACCGACGTTCCGTGGTACCCGCCTCCGGGTAGTTACTCCGAGTTTCAGGCCGCCAGTACTCTCATACGACGATATACTCGGGGTACGAAATTAGAGATGGCTCCCGGATTCAAAAATTGGAACCGGGACCAGTGCCGCCTTCGGTGGGATTTGACCAGTACCACCGTCCCGGGTACCCGCGGTACTGGTATCCCGGGTACCCGGGGTTACGTGTACATTTTTCTCACTCTTGTGTTTGAGCGGCGTGAACGGTCCTCAGGCGGGGTGGTGAGGCGTGGTGAGGCGAAGGTGGGATAGACAAGCCTTCATGTCGTCTCTCTCGATAAATAAAAATGCGAAAGAACCCGGGTACCCTGGTACCCGGAAACCCGGGTACCCGGGATACGCAGTACCGCGTGTAATAAAAATGAAAACGGGACGGTAACGGTACCGACGGTTCCGGGTACCCGCCTCCGGGTACCCGGTTCCCACGAATCCCGGAGCCATCTCTATTCCGCTGGTAGCTGGTAGGGGTCTGGTGTTGTATGGCGTGTTGTGTGAAGGTAGGTAGGGTATGCTGTGCTTGTGCGTGTGCGCTGTCTATCGGGGGCTCGTGGAGCGTAACTAATAACGGGTACCGGGTACCCGGGAACCCGGGTACCCGGATACCCAGTACCGCGGGTAATAAAATGGAACCGGGACGTACCGGTACCGACGGTTCCGGGTACCCGCCTCCGGTAAGTACTCCGAGTATTCAGGCCGCCAGTACTCTCATACGACGATATACTCGGGGTACGAAATTAGAGATGGCTCCCGGCTAAAAATTGGAACCGGGACCAGTGCCGCCTTCGGTGGGATTTGACCAGTACCACCGTCCCGGGTACCCGCGGTACTGGGTATCCCGGGTACCCGGGGTTACGTGTCATTTTTCTCCACTCTTGTGTTTGAGCGGCGTGAACGGTCCTCAGGCGGGGTGGTGAGGCGTGGTGAGGCGGAAGGTGGGAGGACAAGCCTTCATGTCGTCTTTCTCGATAAATAAAAATGCGAAAAACCCGGGACCCTGGTACCCGGAAACCCGGTACCGGGATACGCAGTACCGCGGGTAATAAAAATGAAACCGGGACGGTACCGGTACCGACGGTTCCGGGTACCCGCCTCCGGGTACCCGTTCCCACGAATCCCGGAGCCACTCTATTCCGCTGGTAGCTGGTAGGGGTCTGGTGTATGTATGGCGTGTTGTGTGAAGGTAGGTAGGGATTGCTGTGCGTTGTGCGCTTGCGCTGTCTATCGGGGGCTTCGTGGAACGTAACTAATAACGGGTACCCGGGTACCCGGGTACCCGGAATACCCAGTACCGCGGTAATAAAAATGGAACCGGGACGGTACCGGTACCGACGGTTCCGGGTACCCGCCTCCGGGTAAGTACTCCGAGTATTCAGGCCGCCAGTACTCTCATACGACGATATACTCGGGGTACGAAATTAGAGATGGCTCCCGGATTCAAAAATTGGAACCGGGACCAGTGCCGCCTTCGGTGGGATTTGACCAGTACCACCGTCCCGGGTACCCCGCGGTACTGGGTATCCCGGGTACCCGGCGTTACGTGTACATTTTTCTCCACTCTTGTGTTCGAGCGGCGTGAACGGTCCTCAGGCGGGGTGGTGAGGCGTGGTGAGGCGGAAAAGGTGGGAGTACAAGCCTTCATGTCGTCTCTCTCGATAAATTAAAATGCGAAAGAACCCGGGTACCCGGAAACCCGGAAACCCGGGTGTACCGTCCCGTTTTCATTTTTATTACACGCGGTACTGCGTATCCCGGGTACCCGGGTTTCCGGGTTTCCGGGTACCCGGGTTCTTTCGCATTTTAATTTATCGATAGAGACGACATGAAGGCTTGTCCTCCCACCTTCCGCCTCACCACGCCTCACCACCCCGCCTGAGGACCGTTCACGCCGCTCAAACACAAGAGTGGAGAAAAATGTACACGTAACCCCGGGTACCCGGGATACCCAGTACCGCGGGTACCCGGGACGGTGGTACTGGTCAATTCCCACCGAAGGCGGCACTGGTCCCGGTTCCAATTTTTGAATCCGGGAGCCATCTCTAATTTCGTACCCCGAGTATATCGTCGTATGAGAGTACTGGCGGCCTGAATACTCGGAGTACTTACCCGGAGGCGGGTACACGGAACCGTCGGTACCGGTACCGTCCCGGTTCCATTTTTATTACCCGCGGTACTGGGTATTCCGGGTACCCGGGTTCCCGGGTACCCGGGTACCCGTTATTAGTTACGCTCCACGAAGCCCCCGATAGACAGCGCACAACGCACAACGCACAGCAATCCCTACCTACCTTCACACAACACGCCATACATACACCAGACCCCTACCAGCTACCAGCGGAATAGAGATGGCTCCCGGATTCGTGGGAACCGGGTACCCGGAGGCGGGTACCCGGAACCGTCAGTACCGGTACCGTCCCGTTTTCATTTTTATTACACGCGGTACTGCGTATCCCGGGTACCCGGGTTTCCGGGTTTCCGGGTACCCGGGTTCTTTCGCATTTTAATTTATCGATAGAGACGACATGAAGGCTTGTCCTCCCACCTTCCGCCTCACCACGCCTCACCACCCCGCCTGAGGACCGTTCACGCCGCTCAAACACAAGAGTGGAGAAAAATGTACACGTAACCCCGGGTACCCGGGATACCCAGTACCGCGGGTACCCGGGACGGTGGTACTGGTCAATTCCCACCGAAGGCGGCACTGGTCCCGGTTCCAATTTTTGAATCCGGGAGCCATCTCTAATTTCGTACCCCGAGTATATCGTCGTATGAGAGTACTGGCGGCCTGAATACTCGGAGTACTTACCCGGAGGCGGGTACACGGAACCGTCGGTATCGGTACCGTCCCGGTTCCATTTTTGTTACCCGCGGTACTGGGTATTCCGGGTACCCGGGTTCCCGGGTACCCGGGTACCCGTTATTAGTTACGCTCCACGAAGCCCCCGATAGACAGCGCACAACGCACAACGCACAGCAATCCCTACCTACCTTCACACAACACGCCATACATACACCAGACCCCTACCAGCTACCAGCGGAATAGAGATGGCTCCCGGATTCGTGGGAACCGGGTACCCGGAGGCGGGTACCCGGAACCGTCAGTACCGGTACCGTCCCGTTTTCATTTTTATTACACGCGGTACTGCGTATCCCGGGTACCCGGGTTTCCGGGTTTCCGGGTACCCGGGTTCTTTCGCATTTTAATTTATCGATAGAGACGACATGAAGGCTTGTCCTCCCACCTTCCGCCTCACCACGCCTCACCACCCCGCCTGAGGACCGTTCACGCCGCTCAAAAACAAGAGTGGAGAAAAATGTACACGTAACCCCGGGTACCCGGGATACCCAGTACCGCGGGTACCCGGGACGGTGGTACTGGTCAAATCCCACCGAAGGCGGCACTGGTCCCGGTTCCAGTTTTTGAATCCGGGAGCCATCTCTAATTTCGTACCCCGAGTATATCGTCGTATGAGAGTACTGGCGGCCTGAATACTCGGAGTACTTGGAGTATGTAAGCAGTACTGAAGCCTCAAATACTTGGAGTACAAGGAGTACCCGCAGTATCGGACCCCGAAATACTCCGAGTACAAGCAGTACTGTATATCGAGAGTGTTGATACCCGAAATACTCCGAGTGCGAGCAGTATATCCCGGAGTATTGAACCCCGAAATACTTGGTGAGAACACGAAGTACCTGAATATTTTATCTCCAATAACACTCCTTACTTTACTCCGAGGTACTCGGAGCATCTGTGCAACATTGAAGACAACGAGGAACTACCCCTGAGCCCGCGGTAAAAACACCGGACAAAGACTTGCAATTTTTTTTCAGGACTACGACTGGGGACTATACTGTCTACTGTATACTGTAGCAACGCGAAATATCCTCATTCGATTGCGATACTAACACTGGACAAAACTTGCTCGATACTATATGGCCCTTTCTCAACACCTTATTTTTGAGTAAGACCGGAGACTAGCAACGCGAATGTTACTCATTCGATTGCGATACTAACACAATTAATAACTGCTACTCGTATACGTAGCGACCGGGCGAGCACGAAGAACATGAAAAAACTCTACTTTGCGTTGCAAGGAACGGCTCGTTCGTGGGGTGCGTTTTAAACTTGATTTTAGTACGTACCTGTTTTTGGCCCCGAACGGAACAGGTGTACCTATTTTTGGCCGCTGCCCATTAAATTATGTGATTATTCAGAATCAAAAACTAATCACCCAGGCCGTGATTATTTGATTATTTTCAAAATTATCATGATTAATCAACCAACCCATTTTTGGTGATTAATCATGAATATTTTCGTAACTGTACGTTTTTCCCTACGGAAACATACCCATTCCCGCGTGCAGTGTGTTGTACTCGTACTGCGAAACTTCCGCGGCACTGCCGTGAGGTTCCACCGGTATGGTGCCAACTTTTGAAAAATAATCATGGTTAATCAACCAACCCATATTTGGTGATTATCTGTGATTGTTTTCGTGACTGACTCTTCGCAACGGAAAACATACCTACTGCCGCGTGCAATGTGATGTACCCGTACTATGAGACTGCCGCGGCCTGTTGTGTGCTGGTGTGCGGAGCTGTGCTGGTCTGCGGAGTAGCGACGTTAATTTCTTCGCATGAAAACGCCTTTCATTTCGCCACAAATAATCAATAATGGCGTTTGTTATAGCTCAAGAATTCTTGGAATATATTATTTGTCTACAGCAGGCAAGGCACGCTCGCCGTCGTGCTAAACATGCCTGCCAGGGCCGTGGGAAACCCCGCCAACAACACCACGTTACTAAAATACAACTTACAGTAGGAAACCCCCCGAAGATAAATGAGACAGGCTAACCCGAAGAACTTATGCCCCGCTCCTTCCCGGCGGGGCTAAGTAACATCTCACGGCCCACTACAAATATATATTCATGCGATAGCAATAAATGAAAGAAAACGTCAAATTAAAGATGAAACAGTTCGACAATGAGACCGACTTGTTGCAACCTGTTTCCACCCCCTCTCTTGAGCGGCAGGGCGGGCGGGTGGGAAAAGTCGATCAATAGCAAAACTTGTCTCGCTGTCGTCTACACACAGATGTCACGATAAACCCACAACCAGAGGGACCAGCTGATACGAGTGACGACATGGCCAGCTCTCTCCTTCGTGTCCTTTGGGATCTCAGTACAAGCTCGCTGCTCCTCGCTGTCCTGTGCCGACTGAGACTGGACGATTCCTGCG
>MEHQ01000345.1:0-11526 GCA_008828725.1 Saccharina japonica | reverse complement strand
ACTACTACTACTACCACTACTACCACTACTACCACTACTACTGCTACTACTACTACTACTGCTACTTCTGCTACTACTACTACTACTACTACGACTACTACTACTACCACTACTACCACTACTACCACTACTACTACTACTACTGCTACTACTGCTACTACTGCTACTACTACTACTACCACTACTACTACTACTACTACTACTACTACTACTACTACTACTACTACCACTACTACTACTACTACTACTATGTACGATGATACTTCCTTTGTTTCCGTTATTTTCTGCTAATAGTAGTTTTTAAAACAGCAGCAATCGTTTTGTTTTGTGTTTTCGTTCAAAATTCCCACACGACGACTGCTGGGCGTGCAAGCCCAGCGTTCAGTTAGACGGCACGAAGGGAGTGTATTTGGCCACTGCTGACGGTAGTCCCGGTACATGCCCCCGCCCATACTCCCCGCCCATACTCGTACAACCTTTGCGCGCCTCACCTTGACTGTGCTTTCCAAACATGACCTCTAGTTTGCGGACAAACGTGTTTTATATCATTCCAGAGAGGATTGAACAACCCTGGGCCACGAGGTCTTTTTTTTCCGAGCTGCAAATCTCTAGAAATCTTGCCAGCCTCGCAACAAGGCGGTTCGCGGCCGATCACGCCCATTTCTTCGTTCACACGATGGGGAGGTGTATGGTAGTACGCTCTCCAGGTTTGATACGCCCCCGACACGCAGGCGCACTCGTTTGATCATCTTCGCGGCCAGAGCTCGGTCTGGTACAAACAAACACGGATATTATCGGCTCTGTCAGGTCGTATACCCCCAATTGATAGTGGAATAGTGTAGAGAAATGATTTCATGTAAGAGCTATACCTTGCTTTTCGGTGTTTTTTCGATCGAAGCAATCTCTACAAATCTTCGACGGCCTCGCAACAAGGCTGTTCGTGGCCGATCGAGCTCATTGTTTCGCTCACAGGAGGGATGCTATGTATAGCCCACTCTGTAGGCGGATTGCAGCCCCGCCACGCTCCCTCTGTCGTGCGCTGGCGGTGGTAAATGTTTTAACCGCCAGCGCATAGGCTACGAAACCGTGATTTTGGTGATAATGGTGTTGCATATCGTTATAGCATCACCTCTCAAGAGGCCCGAGGGCTTCAGCGTTGATTTTTAAAATCGATAACGTAGTTCCAATCTTTGCCAGCCTCGCAACAAGGCTGTTCGTGGCCGATCAAGCTCATTTCTTCGTTCACACGATGGGGGGGTGTATGATGGTAGTACGCTCTCCAGGTTTGCTACGCCCCCGACACGCAGGCGCACTCGTTTGATCATCTTCGCGGCCAGAGCTCGGTCTGGTACAAACAAACAAGAAAATATCGGCGCTCTCGGGTCGTATACCCCCAATTGATGGTGGAATAGTGTAGAGCAATGGTTTCATCTAAGAGCTTTACCTTGCTTCTTGCTGTTTTCTCGATCGAACCAATCTACAAATCTTCGACGGCCTCGCAACAAGGCTGTTCGTGGCCGATCGAGCTCATTGTTTCGCTCACAGGAGGGATGCTATGTATAGCCCACTCTGTAGGCGGATTGCAGCCCCGCCACGCTCCCTCTGTCGTGCGCTGGCGGTGGTAAATGTTTTAACCGCCAGCGCATAGGCTACGAAACCGTGATTTTGGTGATAATGGTGTTTCATATCGTTATAGCATCACCTCTCAAGAGGCCCGAGGGCTTCAGCGTTGATTTTTAAAATCGATAACGTAGCTCCAATCTTTGTCAGCCTCGCAACAAGGCTGTTCGTGGCCGATCAAGCTCATTTCTTCGTTCACACGATGGGGGGGTGTATAGTAGTACGCTCTCCAGGTTTGCTACACCCCCGACACGCAGGCGCACTCGTTTGATCATCTTCACGGCCAGAGCTCGGTCTGGTACAAACAAACACGGACATTATCGGCTCTCTCGGGTCGTATACCCCCAATTGATAGTGGAATAGTGTAGAGAAATGGTTTCATCTAAGAGCTATACCTTGCTTCTTGGTGTTTTTTCGATCGAAGCAATCTCTACAAATCTTCGACGGCCTCGCAACAAGGCTGTTCGTGGCCGATCGAGCTCATTGTTTCGCTCACACGATGGGATGTGTACATCTCACTGCGTAGGCGGTTCGCAGCCCCGCCAAGCGCTCGCTCGCGCTCGCTCGCGGGCGAGAAGTGGACGGGCGAGGATGCCTCAATCACCAAAACTGATGATTCGGTGATTATTCGGAATTTAGTCGCCTATATGGTTCCGAATCTAGTCGCGGCCAACATGTCGTCAGGTGGAAATCGGTTTTAATGCAGGAAGCTTATACGTAAACATACATGCATATTACAGGACATTTCGTAATTCTGCTCTAGCTCCAGCCTCACAGCTTGTCCGAATGTGTACCAACCTGCGATAGGCTCTTCGGTGCTCTCACTACTGCTGTGTGGCAAAGCGGCAGCAGTTCTCGTGTCCTCTAAAAACAGTGACTACGTCGCTAAAGTTTGAAAATGTGGTTCCAGCCGGTTGAATTTCGCCGCTTTTTTCAAATGTAAAATGTTCACGCCCCGGACAGAACAGCTCACCGTAGCTCTTTAAAGAGCTAGCTCACCGGTGAGCTACGTTCGTGAGGTACATGGGCTGCACATGTTTTCCTTGGCTTGAGCTGTAGGCGATAGCTCATCTGCGCATGTTTTCAAAGCTTGAGTTATAGACAACAGCTCATCTACACACATTTGCCCAGGGTGAGCTAGTATAGGAGCTAGCTCATCTGCCCCCGAGATGAGCTATTAAATGAGCTACATGAGCTACACATGTTTTCCTCGGCTTGACCTATGGGCGGTAGCTCATTTGCGCATGTTTTGAAGGCTTGAGCTATACACGACAAGTGAGCTAGCTCGTGAGATGTCCGAGGTGTGCAGGGTATTATGATATTAATAGTCGTGAAAACAATTATCCTGCTGACTCACAGCCAGCTCTACCTACAGACTGTATTACAGGACTTCAAAGCAGTACAGTACGCGTAGCTTAGGAATTTATTTTATGCCTGGTGCGTATAATATATTATGCTGTATGTTGTAAATTGTATGTTGGGACGACACATATCATATACCAGGTATCAGGTACCGATATATATGATATGTATATACTCTGCAGTCTCCAGGACCGGAAATAGCTCGTAGGTGGTGGAATGTTGCGCTGAAGCACACATTTCTTCAGAACTGAGCATAGCGCACCACTACGATAGGTGGGGGGCTTGGGCCGCTTGCCGCACCACCGTTTTGAGTTTTGGGCCGCACGCCCATGGTCTTACCTGGAGCCGGCAATTAAATTAAAGTGGGGCGGAGCGCCAAAAATGAGGGAGCGAAGCGACCGAGGCTTTTTCTTTCCTATAGACAGGCTTCCATGGTTTTGTTACCATTCTCGTAATATATATACGAGTTCGTATCGTGTCTGTTATTGTCTGAAACCACCGTGTTTTGGCACCACCGATTACGAGAGCTGTGCGTGACTGATTTGCACCACACTGGCAACTACAGAAGCGCACGAACTTGGGCAAACGCGTCTGACGTTTTTCGGTGCAAGTGATCTCGAATTGGTCGCGTTTGCTGTACTGCTGTGGTTTTGGTGGTTTGCTCATGGGGACTTCATTTTTGTTTTGTTTTTCCCTGCGAACGCGGACGAGCTACTGCATGCATCAGGCAGTCTTACCTCATAATTCCTCTCTACTAATGCGTGCCTGCAAAACAGCATTTCAGTCAATTTGTACTTAAAACAACAGATGCTGTGGACTCTCTTATGCGTTTTTGCACCTGCCTATCATATAGAGAATTTACTTATCCTACTTTTCAATGTCAGACAGCATGTGTCTGCAGCGACCGATGCGGTTGAGGAATAACTGCTTCAAGAGCATCACCGAGTAGATATCCCGGTCGGGTGAACCACGCTAATAGAAACGGGTACGCGTACGTGGAAGAACGTGCATGATGGAGAGCATCATCGTATACATTCACAGACGTGCCCATCGTATCTTCTCTTGTGCCTGGTCTAAATAAAAAGAGCGATTTCTCGAACAAACGCAGTCTCCATGGTATTGACATTATTCGTGCTTCGCCTCTCGACAATAGCGCCCGTCCATTCTCATTGGCGGCGATGCGCGAAAGCAGTCTTCGTCGCCTACTGCTCCTACAGCTCTCAGAAATATACACACTATTTAAGGTATTCCCTTATAGCTGAAGCGCACTGGCCGTAAATGTCCGATCTAGTTGGCAAGAACAGCATGCCTATAAGTTTCGCGAAACAACCCTTGATTGGCAGAATGCTCAACACAAGAAACACGCATTCTGGGCGGAGCAATAGCGTCGCTCAAGTCATGACGGTGTGTACCCTTGAAAGTGGTTGAGTCGGTTCAGACGCTGCACGCGTCGTCCATCATACCAGGTACGGTTTGATCTGAACAATATTCTCCAGAGTGCATGCACTCAACACGCACCACCATCGCTTGCTCGACGGGCCAGAATACCAGCCCGCCTGATTGATTTCGCCTCTGGCGCATGCAACCCGCAATCCCCACTGAAATTCCCAATGACGTTCTTCTCCTTCGGGTGCTTAAAGTCGCGGCAACGTTTGTCTAGAACCCAAAACAGTTAGTACGCCTCCCTTCCTCGCGATGCCAAATCAAGTTTTGGTGATTTTTCTATCCACGCACTGTCATTAAATGTCCAGTTGATTTGGCATGCTTGGCAAACGCGCGAAAACCTCGATGGTATTGACAACAACACAGCCACCCTGTAGCGCTCCTTGATCCCGAGTACCTTAACGGTCTGCGTACTATTTGCCGAATCTGACGGTCGTCGTCGATTCAACAAGCAAAGCATCTGCCATGCGTGGCACCTGAAGGGCCTCAACTACCCACCGGAACGCGCAGTTGGTCCTGATGGGCACATATTTCGGTCGAACAGGCCTGAGCGTTTCCCTGGTGCAGGTAAAGCCATGGTACCTGCGTCATCGTCCGTGGGGGGTAGGGTGTGGGTAGGACGTGGGATGCTAGCCGAAAGGAGTACCAGGTAGGGCAATTAACGGAACCGTACTGGTCCTCGTTCAAGCACCCAAAACGGAAACACAAAAATGAAAGACGCAATGGGTTTTACTCGCTGTTTTATCTGTACGCCTCAAGGTGACCGACCTTGTTCCTTAAAATGGGGACAGCGTCGTTCCCTCTCGCTTCGAAATCCGCGACGACATCGCACTATCGCAGTGATACGCAGCCATATACTAAAAAAGGGTACACCGCTTCCTACATACCGATGAGTATCATGAACACGATACTGGACTTGGAGCGTGGCCGGCGCGTTTAATATTAGTAGGGTGGCAACCGACTCCAAAAACTCTGAAGCGGAACAGCTTTATTCAAGGGGCATGCATCAAACCCCCTACGCCCGGGACAGCGAAAAACAATTGCTTTAACAAACAATCGTTCCTCAACCTCCCCCCCCCATTTCGGAGGTTGCAACGGATAATTCCGCTTCTATCCCCGATGTCACAGCAGGCGATCGCGGGAATTCAGTTCGAACACTTTTGCGTTGCCTAACAGCACAAATCCGTAATTTGGCAAGATCGACGAAAACCTATACCTGGTATATATCAAACCAGAAAGGGTGTTTGAGCTTTAATGCCGATCTGCAGACCCCCAGTAAGCCAGCGACATTACGTATCAACAGAAACCCCGGTACCTTGTTCAGCACCCGACCAGCTTATACCTGTATTGCCCCGTGTGCCCTCCCCTCCCGGTCTCAACAGTAACGTCAAGACTGCGGTTAATAATGACCTGCCATACTGGTACCTTTTACTTAAATGCCGAGAAGATACATGTATGTATACCCTCCTACAACATTGGTACCGCACGCATGCTGATAAAACAGAACACCAGTCGCAGAACCCTTCTTACCTGAAATTAGTCCACCAAAATTAATGTGGTAATAGCTCCGCATCCTTTTGGGCTTTCTCCCTACGCAACGTTCGCTGGGTCTTCTTGCAGATGAACCCACCGTATACGGCAAACAACATAATAGCGGAATGGTCCTGCAAAAGGTGGCGACAAACATGAGGAACACGCATTAGTAGTGATTATATCAGGCGTTGCGCAGAAGAATGAGAGCTCACTTGAAGTGAAAACAAGCCAAAATCCATCGCGCGTTGCGGCTGTAGAGTTTCTCGGCGACACGACCCCCATCAAAATAAAAAAGGATTGAATCTCACATGCTACGTGAACTTCACATAGCGCATCGATGTAGCTAATCCCCCGCAAGTGTGAATAAAGCGATACCAGTCCCGCTCCAATTAAATATCTACATTAACTTGGCGCCCGCTCCACACTGCAGGGCCTACTTCACTGCCGCGTAGTTTTCTGGCGGAGGCCCACCCCCATCGCCGCGACGTTTCCTGCACGGAATTTTGAAAAAAACAGTTATTTGCCATTCAAAACGTATACAAACTGCAGTAAGCGCCGCGATAAAGTGGGATACCGCACCGAATGGGAACATCTACAGTAGGCGCATGCACACTTTTTGCGACAGCAGTGGAGAGGGGAAGAGGAGTCATGAAAAAATGACACGCCAATCATTGGAGCAGAGACCTCGCCTATATCGCTGGGACTGCTGAAGCACAAAAGGCGCAACCTACTGTACCCTCCTGCTGTAATCCTGCAGGAAAAGGGACAGTGGTAGCCTTACGGCTCAAAGAGGCGGGGCGCAGCGCCAGATGCCATGGACATATATACGGCGAGGTGGGGTAAAATCTAACTGTTAATTTAACGTCAGAGCTTGATTTAACGTATCAAAAAGCGGCGACGTACGTAATGCCAGTATTGCTCACCTGAATCTGTATTACCTCCCTAGCTTGTATAATGAGAACACCGGCGTTCGCGCCCACACCGATAAGCTCTTGCTCGCCTCCTCCATTCGTGATATTACCCATCGTGCGTGCTTGCTCCCCCCCCCTCGCCCTCAGCAACATACCCTCACGGCAAGCTCAGGCCGTTTACACTTTTTACCCACCACTACGTGTAGCTACTCTCCCTGGTGTCAGCACTACAAATAGAGTAAAAAACAGGCGTGATTGCAAAGAGGGGAGCGGCCAGGAGGTGTTACATCGTCAGTGCCAGCAGTAATACCGCCAGTACCACCACCCCTCCGCATCACTCTGAACATGGTTTTAAACAGCAGTCGACCGTTCATTTATTAAACTAATAATACTGCTGTACAGGCAGTACCTGAAACTCAAAAACAAGAAACGGTACCGACAAACTGCTCCTGTACGTAGTAGTAGGCACGGGGGTGATGATAGCCTGAGCGGTATCCAATAACAATGATACGTGATGGCTAGACTGCTGCGTAAGTTCAATACCGGTACGAGTGCACCGCAGCAGTACGCACGGGCGCATGAACGATACGAGGTTCCTCGTAGGGTTACAGAGCAGTACCCTGTACTCGTACAGCAGCAGCAGCACACGGCATATATACAAGTCGGTATTGTACAGCAGCTGTGAAATGTATCTATCAATAACAGACAGCTACTGCTGTAGAACCAGATACGAGTACAGAAACACACGCCAGGCCTGTACAGTGCAGGCAATAGGTGTGTGTCCTGCGCAAGGTTAATAAGCAGGGCTGTTCGCGGGTCAGGTCAAACCTCACGGGTCAGGTCGGGTCGGGTCGGGTCAGCTGACCCGACCCGACCCGCGAGAATTTTGAGATATCGGGTCATGACCCGACCCGACCCGCGAAAAATTGAGATATCGGGTCATGACCCGACCCGACCCGCGAAAAATTTGAGATGTCGGGTCATGACCCGACCCGACCCGCGAGATTTTGGAAACCTCTTGACCCGACCCGACCCGACCCGTGAGATTTGCAAATCTCCTGACCCGACCCGACCTGACCCGTGAGATTTTGAACACCTCCTGACCCGACCCGACCCGACCCGACCCGCCAGATACCGATTGACCCGTGAGATACGGGTTTCATACGGGTCGGGTCGACTGGACCCGTGATATATTTCTCGCGGGTCAAAGATAAAAACTCGCGGGTCCAAACCTGTAGTCGTGCTCGTCTGTCCGTTGGTTGGGCCTTGGTCCCTCAGAATATTCCTAGAGTGTCGTGCTTGTTTGTGTTTTTTTGCTTCAGTTTTAGAATTTGTGATGTGTGCTCCCAAAGATGTTGGTGAATAGAGAGAGAGGTAGACCCACATCCCGCACATTGCCGTGCCTACCACGCCTTCTTCTCGGGTCGACCTGATAGCTCTGACCCAAGATGGCTTCTGCTTCCGCCCCGAAAAGCGGGCAGACTATGCCGCCTCCGGCGAGGGCAAGCGTACTCATTTATCCATGTGTTTGTGACATGGTCTGCCTTGTTGTTTGCTTCTGCTGGCATTTTTTATCTTCTTGTACCCTGCATTGATTTGTGGCCTGTCTGAAGTGGATTTGGAGGAGGTGTGAGCATGATACTTACTGCTGTGTGGTGGCATCCGACCAGGAGTTAGCCAAACGTTTGCCTGGTATGTAGTACTGTACAAGGTATACAATATGATCGCTCTACACGATATGATCGCTCTACACGCTATGATATGCACTCGGGGTATCGACACGACGGGCAGGAAGTGGTAAGGTTAAAGGTTTAGGACCCGCGGGTCCGACCCGCTGAGACGAGAGTGGCCCTCGGGCAGGAAGCGGAAATATAGAAAAGATCCGGTCCTGCGGACCGGATCCGCGGGTTCGACCCACGGGTCCGACCCGCGGGCCAACGGAAAACAACTCGCGGATCATTCTGGCCCGACCCGCGAGTGACCCGTTTCTCGCGGGTCATGACCCGACCCGACCCGCGAAATTTTTTAGATGTCGGGTCATGACCCGACCCGACCCGCGAAAAATTGAAATGTCGGGTCATGACCCGACCCGACCCGCGAAAATTTTGAGATGTCGGGTCATGACCCGACCCGACCCGCGAGATTTTGGAAACCTCTTGACCCGACCCGATCCGACCCGTGAGATTTACAAACCTCTTGACCCGTCCCGACCCGACCCGTGAGATTTTGAACACTTGCTGACCCGACCCGACCCGACCCGCGACATTTTGAACACCTCTTGACCCGACCCGCGGGTCGGGTCATGACCCGCGAACAGCCCTGGTAAAGAAGCAACCAAAGGTGACGGTACGATGCTCCTGCCGTGTCGTTACGTACCAGGTACCCAGCTATTTAAACCAGCTGTTTGCGGGTCAGGTCAAATCTCACGGGTCAGGTCGGGTCGGGTCGGGTCAGCTGACCCGACCCGACCCGCGATAATTTTGAGATATCGGGTCATGACCCGACCCGACCCGCGAAAAATTGAGATGTCGGGTCATGACCCGACCCGACCCGCGAAAATTTTGAGATGTCGGGTCATGACCCGACCCGACGCGCGAGATTTTGGAAACCTCTTGACCCGACCCACCCGACCCGTGAGATTTCCAAACCTCTTGACCCGACCCGACCCGACCCGTGAGATTTTGAACACCTCCTGACCCGACCCGACCCGACCCGCCAGATACCGATTGACCCGTGAGATACGGGTTTCATTCGGGTCGGAACGACTGGACCCGTGATATTTCTCGCGGGTCAAATACAAAAACTTGCGGGTCCAAACCTGTAGTCGCCGCTTGTTCGTCCGTTGGTTGGGCCTTGGTCCCTCATAATATTCCTAGAGTGTCGTGCTTGTTTGTGTTCTTTTGTATTTTTTTGCTTTAGTTTTTGAATTTGGGGTGTGTGCTCCCGAAGATCTTCGTGAATAGAGAGAGAGGTAGACCCACATCCCGCACAATGCCGTGCCTACCACGCCTTCTTCTCGGGTCGACCTGATAGCTCTGACCCAAGATGGCTTCTGCTTCCGCCCCGGAAAGCGAGCAGACTATGCCGCCTCCGGCGAGGGCAAGCGTACTAATTTATCAATCTGTTTGTGACATGGTCTGCCTTGTTGTTACTGCTTCTGCTGGCATTTTTTATCTTCTTGTACCCTGCATTGATTTGTGGCCTGTCTGAAGTGGATTTGGAGGAGGTGTGAGCATGCTGAGATACTGCTGTGATGTCATCTGACCAGGAGTTCGCCGAACTTATGCCTGGTATGTATGCTATATACAGCAGTATACAATATCATTGTTTTGCACGCTATGCTATGCACTCGGGATATCGTCACGACGAATCAGGAAGCGGTAAGTTTAAAGGTTTCGGACCCGCGGGTTCGACCCGCTGTGACGAAAGTGACCACCGGGCAGGCAGCGGTAAGTCAGGAAAAATCCGGGCCCGCGGGTTGGATCCGCGGGTTCGACCCACGGGTCCGACCCGGGGGTCAACGGAAAACAACTCGCGGATCATTCTGGCCCGACCCGCGAGTGACCCGTTTCTCGCGGGTCATGACCCGACCCGACCCGCGAAATGTTTGAGATGTCGGGTCATGACCCGACCCGACCCGTGAAAAATTGAAATGRCGGGTCATGACCCGACCCGACCCGCGAAAATTTTGAGATGTCGGGTCATGACRCGACCCGACCCGCGAGATTTTGGAAACCTCTTGACCCGACCCGACCCGACCCGTGAGATTTGCAAACCTCTTGACCCGACCCGACCCGACCCGTGAGATTTTGAGTACTTGCTGACCCGACCCGACCCGACCCGCGACATTTTGAACACCTCCTGACCCGACCCGCGGGTCGGGTCATGACCCGCGAACAGCCCTGCATTTACGAGTAGCTGATACCACTCTGTCCGTAAATGTAAGGTTCCTTATATATATTAATATAAATATTAAACGCCACTTATATTACCGGACATAGTGATAATCGCGTTACTGCTGCTGTGAAACACCACAGCAGTAGTACGCACCTGGAGCAAAGGCGTGTCTCCTCCGTCGTGGCGATCAAGGAGGGAAGCTGGGTGTGCTCAACGAGGACAGTCTCCCACACTGCGACGCAGTTCCGCCTGCTGTAGGCCCTCATGCTGCGATGTCCAAGGGCTATCTCCATACCATCGTCATCTCAGATGCGACGAGACGATGCCTCGGCAGTAGTAGTAGCTTGTTGTCCAGCCCTCCTTTGGCTTTCTTGGTGCTGCTGCAATCTTCCATTTTCCATACATCTTGTTGCAGGCCCGGGTCTACAAGAGCTCGACGGTTGCTGCACCCCTTTGGCCGTGCTACGACACTACAGCTGAGAGGGATCTCCTCTGAAGTTGACCACATTGCTGTTTTGTCGTAGCGATGTGCGGTGTGCGGTGCAAACAGCACTCGGACACGGACGGGATAAAGGGATTCCGCCGCACCTGTCTCCCCGTATTGCTCGTGATTAGCCAATACCCGCCGGTACTATGGGCTGTACTATGGGAACACCCTCAAAAGGCTTTTTTTTGTGTAATTTTCATTGGCTAAAGAAAAAAAATAGGTCGCTGATTGGCCTGTACTATGGGGCTCCATAAGACCATGGGCGTGCGGCCG
>MEHQ01003378.1:26385-43145 GCA_008828725.1 Saccharina japonica | reverse complement strand
GGGGGGGTCAGCAAGGGCGGTGGGCGGGGCGGGGGGCACGGTGGTTTGCTTGTGCGTCGTATCGTATCGTTTGAATCAAAACACTCTTTCCGGAAAGGGATGCTAGGGGGGGGGCGTTTCGGTTTTCACAGTAGTAAATACAAACACACACACATCTGCTTACTGCACTGAGTGTAGTATCTCTGTGTCGTAGTTTTGTGACCACAGAACTGGTACCTTTTTAGGATGAAGAATCGGCACCGACACTGGGTGTGCTGGATGTCGACGGGTAGAAAGGAAGGTTTAATGTGAAGAACACACACACACACACACACACAAAACTGACAAAAACAAAACATGAAAAAAAAAAAATGTATATATTTTGTCCCCCCGTGAAAAAGCAAAACAAAACAAAACAAACAGACGCCGCGCCAACAGCAGCAGTCTTCCCACCTCGGCTTGAAAGGACTCCCGTGGGGCTCCTCGAGGCAGGAGATGATGAACCTGCTACACGGAGACCTTCACAGCAGGGTATGATACGGCCGGGACGTAGGCGCGGGGGGGGGGAGAGGGTACTCATGTCATGCATGGCCGTAGCCGTATGGCGATGGACTCTCGCATCCCTACGCATATATAATGCCGGGGACGGATTGCACGCCGGGTGTTCACCGACCCCCCCCGACAGATATTGGTTGCTTGCACCAAGCGCGAAGCGGGCCGTTGCGAGGTGTTGGCGGGCTTGAGCGGCATGAAGGGTGAGCTGCGTCTGTTCGTTTGGATTGTGTCAGCAACGACGGCTACAAAAGTTGTAGAGGGTTGCGTATATATTCGCAGGCGTTATTAGGCGTTATTATGGAATTTTGACTCGTGCGGGAGGAGAGCGCGAGCACTCCGCTTCCTCTCTTTGCCCCGTGAGGTATGTATATATCAGGCACCAGGTACCGGGGGGGATGAACGCAAAGGTGGCAGCTGTTCTAGTGCTCCCAGAGGGTGCGTGTAAGACGATGTGGTGGGAATTCAAGTTTAAAAGCCAACACTCTTGTAGCGTGTGTTGATCGACATGTTTAAAACTCTACTTTCCCTACAATGGCTATATGGTGGAAATCGAGTTTAACAGGCTAAAACTCTTGTAGCGTTTGTTGATCATCGACGTTTTCATTTTTGGTCTTTCCCTACAACGGCAATGTAGTTGGTGGAAATCGAGTTTAAAATACTGAAACTCTTGTAGCGTGTGTTATCCACATTTTCAGTCTACTTTCCCTACGATGGCTATGTGGTGGGAATCGAGCTTGGGTTGATCGATATTTTTAGTCTACGTTCCCTACGATGGTATGTGGTGGAAATCGAGTTTAAAAGGCTAAGTAAAACTCTCGTAACGTGTGTTGATCGACATTTTAAAGTCCACTTGATCGACATTTTTAGTCACATTTTAAAGTCCACTTTCCCTACGATGGCAAAATGTGGTGAAAATCGAGTTAAAAGAAGGCTAAAACTCTTGTAGCGTTCGTTGATCGACATTTTCATGCCGACTTTCCCTACAATACAACGGCAATGCGGTGGAAATTGAGTTTAAAAGGCTGTAAGTAAAACTCTTGTAGCGTTTGTTGATCGACATCTATTTTTAGTCTACTTTCCCTTCGGAGGCATTCGGACGCGGGGTGTGGGGTGGCGCAAGGGGATTTCCGATGACCTTTTGGTGCAGCTGAGGCAAAAACGAAAGGCCCACCAGTCGGTGCAATGTTGAAGCATATACGTCCCAAAAACATGGAAGGCATAACGACATAATGACCAACGAAACAAAATCGGCACACACTCCTGGGAGTAATCCGGGGGCACCAAACCTGTTTTGCTTAGCAGTAGAGCTTATCAGTTACCAGTACAGTATTACTTATTTGGAGAAAATGGTTGGTACCAACATTGCTGTGTGCCACTTTATCCCTAAATATAAGGAACGTCTACATTAGATAGTAATGTACAAAACGGGCCTTATATTTCCGAACATAGTGGCACGATACAAAGGGACTCATAACGCTAATCAATGGTTGATTGGGTCTGGTGGGCTTAGGCTTAGGCTTAGTTCTCTGCGCCTAAGCCAATCATTTGTTCGAACAAATGGTAAAGCTACCGTTTCATTTGTAGGTCAAACTGGGGTGTGTACCCGGGTATCCAGATAGTACACCCAAGTATTTTCTACTGTAGGCATTGCCTGGAGTAGGGGCTACGCGCGCAGCAGCAGCAGCAGCAGCAGCAGCAGCAGCAGCAGCAGCAGCAGCAGCAGCAGCAGCAGCAGCAATAAGCAGTACCAGCAGCAGCACGGCAGGCAGCAGCACAAGCAGGTAGCAGCAGCAGCAACCAACAACAACAGCAGCAACAACAACAACAACAACAACAACAACAACAACAACAACAACAACAACAACAACAACAACAACAAAAACAACACGTTCGTGCGAGCGCGTCCGCGACATGGTTCGGCGCAGTCTGATCCCACGACACGTCTTCTCCACGCTAACCCTCTCCGGATCTCAGAGGGATACCCAAAATGACCATGAACAGTGACCACTTCTTCTGCATCGGTCACTGCATGGTATATACATGACCCCAACTACAAAGCGAGGAGTCGTATGTACGGACGTATATACGACACGGGCGCAGGCAGCATCGTCCTTCCTACTCGTGCTGCTAGGGCGCTCCGCTCCCCGCTCACTCGCGGTCGCGGATTGTTGGTAGTACCGAACTTGGGGGACTTTTTGTTTCGGTCGCTATCTGGGGGTTCCCATGAAGGTTCGATAACCCCTTCTTTCTACGTTACAGCCATCTATATATGTAAAAAAAAACAACAACAACAACAACAACAACAACAGCTGTGAGCTCGAGGATTTCGTCGAAACTCATCTTTGCTAGCTGAGTGTAATACTTCGATCGCGCGTACTTACGGGTTTTATGATGTCCTCATGCAGGAAGCCATCTATATATGTACCATATCATACATCCAGCAAACTATTACGGAGGACCTTACAGTAAGGGCCCGTATTAACGAGTATGAAATAAATTCAATTTGGAAAAAATCAAATTCAAATTCGCTTTTCATTGGTCAACACACGCACCAGCACCAAATATTATGCCCCAAGATCCTAATCTTTGGTGCTGGTGCGTGTGTTGACCAATGAAAAGTGTTTTTTTTTTTTTTTCCAAATTGATTTTTTTCTTCTTCGTTAATACGGGCCCTAAATAGGGGACCAAATATTGTAAGTAAAAATAGGGAAATATATAGGTTTTAGTGTGTGTACGTGTGTACCGTAGGTTCTATTTCCTAGTATTTACTATGTATGCCACCCCCCGAAATGGTGTCCGTGCTGATTCTTAGGGCCCGTATTAACGAAGACAGCAAAAAATCAATTTGGAAAATAAAATCCTATTTGAATGTGATTTCGCAAAAAAAAACTGGTTTGCGTCCTATGGGCAATAGTGAATTGCTCGTTCAAATATTTATGAAATCGAAAAAACGCAGCATGCGTCACAGCGCCCAGGTGAAAAAAATCGACGAGAGGAGACGAGAGGGAAAGCATGCGTCGACGCGTGCGCGCCGCCGCCAGCATACTTTTGCTTTTGACCGCCCAGGCTAGGAAGCTATCGCTCTCAGGGTCTCCTGGGTGGGCGTAGGGATCCCTGGAACGCCACGGGCGAGACAGGGGCGGCGATGGTGTTATCGAAGTCTTGAGCGTATCATGCTGTTTTTGGGTCGATCGCTCGGTTTTTGATCGGGTTGGAGCATCGAGCTGGTTGAAAAGTTGGGATTGCGACCGCCATGATTGGTTTTGAGGCGCCACCGCCGGGGTACGCTGTGCTATGGTCTATAGGCGTGGGCGCGGCTGTTGTCCCGGTGGCCTCGGGTTGTGGTTCACGTGTTGTCGCCTCGGTCGTGGTCATCGATGCCACCAAGAAATGACCAGATTGTACCGGGGGCGTTTGCCCACCGTGGACATGCCGGTCCAAGTCGGGCCAACTCCTCAATTTGATTTGAATTCTTTGGAAAAGAAGGTCCTGGGACCTTCTTGTTTTTTTCGTCCAATTCAAATTTGATTAGACCCCAAGATCCTAATCTTTGGTGCTGGTACGTGTGTTGACCAATGAAAAGCGAATTTGAATTATATTTTTTCCAAATTGAATTTATTTTATACTCGTTAATTCGGGCCCTTAAGGCTAAATGAGGAAAAAAAAACGCCCCGTCAATAACACAACACTACGAATACGTCGTACTACCATATGGGGCTATCTCAGGGACCTAAAATGACGAAGAACCCGTTCTTTCTCGTAGCCATCTACGTACAGCCAGCAAACCAAGTGTCCGCACTGATTTTTCACGCTAAATAAGAAACAGGCAATACATAAAACAAAACTACGAATACGTCGTACTAACCGTATGGCGTTATCTCAGGGACCCCAAAAAAATGGTTGATAACCCGTTCTTCCTACGAGCCATCTACACCCAGCAACAGCAGCAGCACAGCAGTCCACCGTCATCCGGTCTGTATGGCAACAACAAACACCCAGAAACCACACAAACACGTAAAGATAAGCACATGTTATACCGGTAGGTACGAAGGCGAAATCGAAAAAAAAAAGAAAAAAAAATGTGGGAACTCTTCGCCCCCCCCCCCCCCCCCCCCCCCCCCCCATCTTCCACGGCAATATTATTTGCAAGTAAATGTATGGAAACAAAAACGTAAGGAATGCCGAAATGTTGGGAGGTGTGTCCAATAGGAGTAGTAACGGTGCTCCGTCTCGAAAGAGATGCGTGGTCAATGGTCAAAATACCATGGCGCGAAACACATATACCCCCCCCCCCCCCCGGCTCTGCCTGGCGTTGGTGGAAATCCCAACGCGTCCGCCCGGCATTGTAGGGATGCGAGGCGTCAATGCGTCATACTGGACTAACTGCTGTGCACAACTGAGTACCACCCCCCCCCGGCTCTCGAAAAGGCCTCGGTATGCGTTGTAAATGGTTCACATGACTAAGCGCAATCCAACAATATGAGTACGCCCCCCCCCCCCCGGCTCGAAAGGAGTGCGTGGTCAATGTTTAAATGACTAAGGCAAGCAAAACATGAGTACGCCCCCCCCTCCATGCCACCGAAGTCGGCACTCACCAAAATATTCTACCCACTGACGCCGTCGCCGACCTCCTCAGGCGGTGGACAAGCCGCACCGACAAGCCCCCGAATTGAAGCGGCCGACCCAGCCCCACCTCGTCCCCACCCCCGCCCCCACCCTCCCTTCCTCCTCCTCCTCCCTCCCCTCCTGCTCCTCCACCGCTGCTGCTGCTGCTGCTACTGCTGCTGCTGCTGCCGTTCGCTGTCCCAGCAGCTGCGGCGGCAGAGGACGACACGCCCGAAGCTCCAAACCGAAAAGCGCCATCGCCCAAGCCAGCACCAGCACCAGCACCAGCACCGCCAACACCACCCCGACCACCGCCGTAGCCCTCCTCCTCCTCCTCCTCCCCCCCCTTCGTCTCCTCGAGGGCGTAGATAAGGATCGACATGTCGCGGGAGCACGTCGCTAACCTAGTCCCGTCCGGTGAGAACTTGAGGTCCAGCACTTCGTCCCTGTCGCAGCCAGCAGAGGTAGCCGTGACGGCGGCGGCGGTGGCGGCGGTACGCGTTGGAGCGGTGGGCGCGGCCGATAGGGGGTGGACGGCGCGGGCGTGCTCATTTTGTTGCATGCCTTCGTCATTTGAAGGGGGAGAGGGGGGGGGGCGTACTCGTTTCTTGCATGCCTGAAGGGGGGGGGGGGGGGGGCGTACTCGTTTCTTGTTTGCCTTAGCCATTTGACCATCGACCACGCGTCCTCTTCGAGATGGACGGGGCACCGTTCCCACTCCTACTAGAGACACCTCCGGGGGTACACAGAACACACGCTCGCATATGTTCGCTTCGCATGCTAGCTCTGTGGCTTTGACTTGACTTGGCTTGCCACTGACTCGAGCCGGCGCAAGGACGGACGGCAGAGAGAACCGGACGGAACAGACAAGAGGCAAGGACCAAACACAAACAGGACACTACTCGTAACACATTTTGTTTTGACAATTATACCTTTCTCTCTCTCACACCCTCGCCCCCCAGCAAGCAGCCACCGCGCACGTTCTGGCCCTTTTGAGGGAACGTGCACCAAAGGTCTCCAAAACCATTCACAACCGTCCCAGCGACAGCACATCGTTTTTTTTCCCCAACCCCCCCCCCCCCCCCCCCCTGCTTGGTGCAAGCAATGTCTGCCTGGTTGGTGAAAACCCAACGTGCAATCCGTCCCGGCATTGTAGGGATACGAGGGGTCTATGGTCATACGACAACGGCCATGCACGGCATGAGTACACCCCCCCGCCTCCCCCCGTACCTTCTCCAGTCGTGCTCCCCACCCCCTTCAATAATCACCACAGTTAACGCCCCGCACAGTATATAGGTATATACAGCAGCAGTGGTCCCTCTATAGTGCCGGTTGCCCTCTATAGTGCCTGTGGAGTCGCTTGACACAGGCGGGATTCCCAAGTGTGGTAGTGCGCGGAATAGTGCCGGTTGTCGCTATAATAGTGCCGGTGTTGTTGGCTGGCGCATACATACCGGCACTATAGAGGGACCAACCACTACTGCCGTACACTTATTCGCTCTCTACTAAATACNCCCCCCCCCCCCCCCGCTTGGTACAAGCAAGTAATGTCTGCCTGGTTGGTGAAAGCCCAACGAGCAATCCGTCCCGAACTTGTAGGGATGCGAGGGTCTATGGTCATACGACGACGGCCATGCACGACATGAGTACCCCGCCCCCACCCCCCCCCTCCATACAAAAATAGTTCACGTATAGTCTCTCAGCCCCCCCCAAATCCAGCTCACGTGTGGTCTCTCAGGCGAGCCAGCTGCACCGCCGGGGCGTGGCACACGTTGGCCTTCAGCTCCTCCTTCCAACCCTCGTGGCGAAGCCGCTCCCACGAAAGGTCCGAACCGGCCGTCGCCCCTCCCTTTCCCCTCCCGCCCGCTCTCGACGACGCCCTCGACCACCCGGAGACCCTCGGGTTAGCTCCAGCGTTAGCAGCGTTGGCATCATCGCTACGGTTACCGTTGGGGTTTCCATCAGCGTTGGCGTTTCCGTTACCGTTACCGTTGGCGTTAGCGCCACCGTTTTCCGCGTCGGCCAGAGAGTCGTGCAGGCGTCCGACAAAGAACAGGCGGCTGCTGCCTCGGCGGTGCCAAGGTCCCTGTTGATCCAGAAAAAAAAACATAAGTCCAGGTTGGTGTTTGTGGTGGCGGAAGCGTCAGGCGAGGAGGGGGCGGGAGGAAGGGGGAGGGAGGGGGGAGGGGTACTCATGTCATGCGTGGCCGGTAGTCGTATGACCATAGACCCTCGCATCCCTACAATGCCGGGACGGATTGCACGCCGGGTTTCCACCGACCAGGTAGGCATTGCTTGTGCAAAGCGTGGTGGTGGTGGCGGGAGCCTCAGACGGGCGGGGGGGGGGGGGGGGTACTCATGTCATGCATGGCCGTAGTCGTATGACCATAGATCCTCGCATACCTACATTGCCGGGACGGATTGCACGCCGGGTTTCCACCGACCAGGTAGGCTTTGCTTGCGCAAAGCGTGGGGCGCCGTGTGTGAGCTGCACCCTCTACCAAGGACGAGCGCTACGGTAGAGGTAGCACTTTTTTGACTGGGAATATTTTCTGAATGGTCGGACTCCTTAACCCATTCAGAACTGAACAAAATTATCCCACACTAATTCCAAGTAGTTTGTCCCCAAATACGTGGGACCATTTCTTAACCGTTATAGAACTGCAGTCCCGTTTTGGGGACAAATCACTCAAATTCCAAGTAATTTGTCCCAAAAACGGGACTGCAGTTCTAAAATACTAACCCAAAACCGCCGGACTTTCGTTGCATTGTGTCGCAATTTTTTTCTCTTTTGTTATGCTTCGGGCCAAGGGATTGTGTCCCACCGGGTATACTCGTATACCCGGTACTCGTATATAGCACTTACGTATTTGTTTTCCTCCTCCAAAATCAGTTTTGGGGTGAGAGGCATATTAGGGCGCTCCTCCTCAAGTGACCCACCCACCCTCCTGAAAAAAAACGGGGTGCACCCTCTACCGTAGCATACGTCTAAGAACCGCTTGTGAGGTGGGTCTTCTTGCGTGTGGGTGGCAACGTTGAATGGAGGGAGGGGGTGAGAGCGCGGAGAGGGGAGAGGTGTGCACCACGTCTGATCGGAGGCGCCGCAGGAAGTCACGGAAACCGCGCAAAACAAAAAGCCCCCCCCCCCCCCCCTTTTTTTTCACAAACAAGCACAAAACAAGCGTGCCTAGTGGTAGTGTGGCTACTGCTACAACAGCACTTTTGACTACTGCTGGAAAAACATTGAGCCTATACCCTCGTACGTACTGAACTATAGTACTTCGAAGTATAAATACTGGGCCTACTATGAATATGCCTATTTTGTACCTCGCTTCTGCTCTCGTTCTCCCAACGCCAAGTTCCATCCGCGTACTCGCTTCGTGGTCCCACAAAGAGCAGACGCAGCAGCAGCGGGGACAACATAGGCAGAAACAGCAGCAGCAGCAGGGACAGCAGAAGCAGGAGCAGCAGCATCAACGCACCAGCAAAAGCAGCAACAACAGCAGCAGCAACAGCAGCAGCAGCAGTACGAAGGAGGAGAACGACAACAAACGATCGCGAAAAAATCAGCACAGGCTACTGCTGCTGCTGATGCTGTTGCCGCCGCCACCGCTGCCGCTGCCGCTGCCAGAGGTTGGCAAGGGCAGACGAGCGAGCGGTCGGCTTGGGGTGGACGCCGAAAGGGAGCCAGACCACAAAACAAAAACAAAAAACACAATAATCAAAAGGTCGTCCCGAGTACCGTACAAAGCATCACGCTCGCAGACATGTATTTTCGTGTTTTCCTCGTTCGCCAGAAGCGCGATTCAGCGCGAAACGTCATTTAGCGGCGGGGGAAAAAAAAACACTCGGGAGAAACGTCAACCAGTCTGCCAACAATACTATTTAATACCAACGCCTAAAACTACCAGCACCACGACCATCACCATCACCACCAATGTCATGCCCGCCGCCACCAACAGCACCACCAACAGCACCACAACCACCACAACCACGAACTACACCAAAACCGCTACCAACACCACCACCATCCCCCTTCCCACCACCACTACCCTCGCTACCCCCCGTCCCCCGCCAACACCACCACCGCCGCCAACATCATCACACCCCCCACCAACTGCCGCCGCCACCACCACCACCACCACCAACACCAACACCAACACCAACACCACCAACACCAACACCACCACCACCACCACCGCCGCCGCCACCGCCGCCACCACCACCACCGAACTCACACTCTGTACATGCCGTCGGAGTAGCCCTGCACGATCCCGGGCTGCCACGTCTGATCCGCCTCCCTGCACACCTCCACCTCCCACCCGACGGCGTCCTCGCCGAAAGGCCTCGCCGCTAGGGCCCTCGCCCACTCCTCCATCCCTGCTTCGCCAACCTGTTCCCGAGAGTATGAAGAAAGGGGAAAACAAAAACAAAAAACGAAGCTGTGTGGGAGATCGAAATTTTCCTCAAAAAAAAAAACTAGTATTTTTCAAGCTCGGTGTGTGTTATCAGTATACAAAATGTGCTTATATTTGCGGTCAGATTGGTACATACTTATATATGTATATATACCTGCGTTCTCTCGTACACCTCCCACCAGAGCTCGTCATCCTCCGTCCCTGCCTTCCACGTACGGCACACGGCGGCCGCCCTACCCAACTCCTTCACCGTCAAAAAATCGAACAGGAAGGGGCATACATACTCGTCTGCCGCCACCGCCGACACTGCGTTCGGAGAAAGGCGCGGGGGCAGGACGGGGCGGGTGGACGGGGGGCGGGGGGGCGTGTCGATACCCAAGTGCGCCGCAGGGGGGGGGGGGGGGGAGGGGGGAGTGCTCATGTCATGCATGGCCGTAGTCGTATGACCATAGACCCTCGCATCCCTTTCGAGACGGAGCATCGTTCCTACTGCAAATAGAGACACCTCTAACAGTTGGGCGCGCGGGGGGGTACATACATACTATGTCATGCATGGCCGTAGTCGTATTTATAAGAGCATAGAGTCGGTCACCCCGATGGTCTAGTGTTACCCTCGAATGCTTCTATGAGCTGATTTACAGAGGTTCCAATCTCACGTGGGTCGGACTTTTGAGTTTATTTCCAAAAATAAAAAAATAAAAAAACGGAATCAATTGCTGAGAACGCCTGAGTACGAGCGTGGGTAGGCACAATTCGATGCGCGTCGACGAGGGAAGAAAGGGCTGAAGTTTTTCTCGCGATAAAACAAATGCAAGGCACGGACCGTAGTGGGGGAGAGGTGGGAGAGGAGCCTACTTTGCGACCCCAGATCTGAGCTACGACTAGGAAGGAGAGAGAAACGACGGGCGAAGATAATAAACAGTCCCCTATATTAGAGGTGTGGTACCATGCATCACCCGGGGGTGATAGGGCATCTCATATCTCGAGTGTGGACGGGGTGCGGGAACTCTCCACTCCAGGGGGGGGGGCGATCAGCCCTCATCGGCCACCGGCACCCCCATCGTACTATGGTATACCGTTAGGAATAGGGTTAGGGTTAGGGTTAAAAAATAGCGCTGATCTCGCACAGGGGGGGTGCGATCGGTATTTTTTCAGCGCGCTCGTTTTTTCGACAATGGTACTGTTTTGTACATGAAAAAAAGGGGGGGGGGGGCAAGAGGGTCGAACGTCGTTGATATTTCGGAAGGCTCTCGACCATAATTTTTCCGAAAAACACTTTGGTTTTTCCGGGTTGGGGGGGGAGGGGGGGGGGTATTGGCGACCTTAAAAACCTCCCCGTTCTTGAAAAACAAAAAAAAACGCGAGCGCTGACTGAAAAACGATCGCAACCCTCCAGTGCGGACTCAACGCTCTTTACTAGGGCTGGACACTGGCTGACTCAGTCAGTAGCGATGATACTCTGTCGTCAAAACCAATCAGTATACTGGATTGGAGCAGTATACTGCTGTCTCTCCTCTCTCCTCTCTCCTCCCGAAATGCATTTCGTAGGTTTCCATACTATAATATGGCGTGTTTCTTGGGAGTACGTACTGTAAAACCTACTGGCGAATATACTGGCCAGGTCGATCAGTAGCATTACTTTACTGGCAGTAGTTACTACTGCCAGTACATACTGTGTCAGTGCCCAGCCCTACTCTTTACGGCATACCAGGTACCAGGTATCACACAGCCCAAAAGGAACGCTGATCGCTTCTGGTCGCACCTGCAGTACGTGCACGCCTTGTCAGCGCTTGGAACTCCTATTAATACTATATATACCAGGTATACAGACGGCACAGCGCCTATACGTGAGGAACTTTTATTTAAGGACGGGCCAATCATAGGCTGTTCGAGCAGTATACTAAGACCAATCACATACGAGTTTTATAAGGATTACGTAAGGACGGGCGGTGGTGATTGGTGGCCGCTGACAAGCCTGACAGTCTCGGCGCTGCCAGGGGGCGAGACGTGCGGCTATGCGAGACAGACAGATAGCGCTGTTGCAAGCCGGATATTTGGACAATCGCCCTCGCAGAGGGCGGCCCAGCACCCTCGTGGTGTGGCGGTATTTCCCGCCTGTAGTATGTTTCTAGTTGTGTTCTTGGGGCCCTGCGCTCTGTCCCTTTGAGAGGGTCGAAAGTCAGGGCCGGCGCAGGCTGCTCTGCCCCTACACGTACCATCTGCCCAGAGGCCAGATGCACAAGCTTTTGAGTGCGGGCGCGTAGCCACACCACAACAATCCCAGCACCAGACTACATAACCAGCAGCAGTAGCTTTGTCTCTGTGGATTCGAGCCCTCTCGGTTACCTGCAGCAGCGAGCGAACCCCGTACTTGCAGTACGAGTACGAGTGCAGAACGGGTTTTCCTTCAGATCTCACACAGAAAAATATGCCACACTCTGTCCGCAAATATAAGATATTTTTTATACCCATAATAGTACTCAAACAGTCCCTATATTTCCGGACAAAGGGGTACACAGCACTACCACTCTGTCCGGAAATGTACGAAGTTATTGGTACTCGAATTAATACTCATACGTTCCTTACATTTTCGGACAAAACGGTATTGCGACGTGAAAAATCAACTCAAACCGAAGTCTAAAACCAAGTTATATGAACTCTCCCCTAGGAAAACATCCCAATAATTTAATGCCTTAAAAAATCATCCTCAGGTATAGGATCGGAGCCATACAGACAGCAGTAGTGGTCCTTCTGCAGTGCCCGTTGAGGAGTGCCGGCCTGCCCCGCTATACTAGTGCCAGTGAAATCGCTTGGCGCAGATGGGATTAACCAGTGTGGCAGTGTGCAGAGTACTTAGTGCCGGTTGCCGCTATAATAGTGCCGGTATTGTTACCTGGGGCATACCGGCACTATAGAGGGACCGGCACTACTGCTGTATGATACTTCGCACGTACCAGCATGCAACACCAGTAACCGAAGACCCGAGGGGAGGGGGGGGGAGAGGAACCGCGTTGAAGGGAAGCGTAGCAACAGACCGGTTAAAAAAGCGAAGAAACCCACCGAAACGTGGCACTCTGGCAGTCTTAAGTCTTTCTAAATAGTTGAGACGCTGTGTTACAATCCCTGTCCTTCGTTTGTTGTGTTGCGCTATCCCTAGCGAAGTCGATGGTACTCCCCCCCCGTACTCCCGCCACGTCGGCTGGGTGACCTATTATCGATTTCTATTTGGTGACCTTTGTCTTGTTTTAGTTGAGCTTTGCCTCTGCCCTCTGTTTGGTCTCTTGCGTCTTCCTTGGCCTCCCAGCTCGACATAATCTATACCAGGTATATACGTACATGTATAGGACTGCTCGGTTTTGGCTGTGTGTTTTTTTTGTTCGTAGCCCTTTACCCCTGCCCTCTTGTCTTGTCTTTGTTTTCCTTCCGGTCTTTTGTTGTGTCGTCATATCATAGGAGCGACTGACTGCTGTGCCCCCTCAGGACTCGGCCTGCGCCCTGGGCGCTTATTTCTCTTTGATACAATATAACATCCTTCGTCTTGCGGTTCAGCCGTGCTCGAGCAAATTGCGGTTCAGCCGTGCTCGAGCAAATTGCGGTTCAGCCGTGCTCGAGACAAAAATATACCAGGGGCGACACTTTCACCCTTATGGCAGCCGGGGTCAAAGAAAGTGCCTTTGACGTATATATATATATATGTAAGTGCCTTGACCGCAAAACCCGGGGACACGGAGTGAAAATCGCCATATTATTGAAAACAACGTGTTTTTATATATACGAACTATTAATACGTACGCGTACTCGTAGCAGGTTCTATTATAATGAGCCGCGCGAGCGCGAAGCGCGAGCCTTTTTTTCATTGATTTTTCAACTGAAAAAAAAGGCTCTTCATATCGGCTTGCGTTTCGCGTAGAAATCCATGTAGGGTGGTGTTTTACGACTTCTTCTGTGTGTTTGTTTGCGACAGTCAACATCGACGTTTGTACACCGCATTCAACGTACACGGCACCAACGCCAGTCCCGTCGGACTCTGTGCACGCACACATTTTAACGAAGTCTTCTCGTGCTGGTATCGCTGCAACTCGTTCAGAGTTGGCCGAGCTAGGTGCGACAACGTGTGTGTTTTACAGGCACACATGCCTTTTTTTGAATTTCGGGACGTAAAACATCATAACGGTTTTTCTATAACATTTTAAAAATACGTCACAGCGATGAGTTTTTTGTTTTTGTTTTCGGAGTTCTATGATGTAGGTGGTATTGTAAGGCCCACTCTCCTCCTGATGAGGGGAAGGAGAAGCTCTGCTGTAATGTCGTACAGCAGTAGTTGTGGTGGCACCTGCTACGATAGTAGGTGCGGCAACGTGTGTTTTCAAACAAGGCTGTGGGCCATGTTTTTTTTCAGGCACATAAATCGGAACGTAAATCATCACAAGGTTTTTTGTTTCTGGAGTTCTGCCGAACACAACCCAGCTTTCTTCAAATTATGCCGAATTTCACTATCATCGTGTTGGGGAACCAGGAGACACGTGTACACAACAGTTTGAGTACGAGTACAGAGGGTTCAAGGGCTAGACCGACAAGCCGAGCGTACAGTGACGCTGGCCCTGGCCTCATGTGTCCTACTACTGCTGCTGTTGCTGCCGTTCCGTTGCTGTTGTTGCTGCGGCCGCCACAGCTGCTGCTGCTGCTGTATGCTGTATGATATGCTGTTGATTATTTTTGTTTCAAGAAATAACCCAAACCAAACGGCACGTATACGTAGATGTTCGTTCGTGTTTTGGCTCAGCACTCAGCACAGCAGTATCCCCCCAGCGTGATGCATCGCAGATTTGACTACTGCAGGTACCCGAGGTCGCGCCTCATTACCACCAAGTACTAGTAGCTTCCTTTGGTACTGGATTTTGACTGTCTACGCCTGCCTCGGCCTGCTGAGGTGCTGGTGCTCTGGTGTTGGCACGCAGTAGAAGGGGCACAACACACGAAAAACAGTAGAATAGGGGTAATTGATACGTTTTATACCGGGGAATGGGGACAAATAGTCTGCGTACGAAGGCGGATGGAAACGCGTCGTGTGTGACAGACGGCCTCCTGACTCCTGACTCCTGACTCTGTGACACAGATATTATACCATGTCCTGGAGAGCAGAGCAGAGGAAGAGTATGCGCAAAGAGCAACCGGGTAGCACCTAGACAATGTACGTACAACAGCGACGTGGATGAGTTTCCGCATGAGCTCCGCTGCAGCTTAGCGCTTCGCATACCGTCTCGGCCTCCGAAAGCAATGCCAGCCAGACGAGTTCGTGGTGAGGTGCACTGACCACCTGACCACGAGGACGTACTGCTGGTGTGCCTGACATGCTGCTGTGCGGCCCCTCTCACGACTCTTTGGAACTGCAACCAATATTTTTGACAAACTACCCGGAATTAGTGTGGGGTTTATTTTGCAGCATCATGACCGTCACCACGATGGTGGTCCCTTTGGCACGTGCAGCTCTACCGGGAATGCACTTCTTCGTCGCGACCCTTCTCCGTTCAGAAACGTGCCCCGCCCCGCCCCAAAGTGCTAGGTACATGGATCACCGCGACCCCCCCCCCCGCCCTCTGCTGAACCTGTTTTCCGCCGTCTCGTGCGCTGAAATACAGTCAGCAGTAGGCGTAGCCGTCCCGTCAATTCTTGCTAAAAAAACTCCCATCATGAAATCAATCTTGGTGCAAAAGTAGCCAGACCAGGTAGGCTCACCAGCACGTGCACGGTAGTACCCGATGTCGTCGTACTCCTCCGCCATTGTAAGAGTGTCTCCAAGTTGCTGTATGGCTGTAGGGGCTAGATGTAAACTGTGGTTCGTTTGGCGTTTGTTTGTAGCGATCGTCGAATTTAAATGGAGTTCCACATTTTGTTGAGGCGTGTTTGAAGAGGGGACAAACCTATGGATTATACGTAAAAAAGAGGATTTTATATACTCGCGGTATAACAGCGGTTGAGACTTGAGATCCCTACGTAATACGGTGTCGTATACATACGACGTACTTGACTTGGTAGACCCCTCTCCGTCTCTGCTCTGAAGTCTCAAAACAAAGTTAACACCAAAAACGAACAACCACAGCAACCGCAACAAGCAAAAGAGCAGGAGAGGAGGAGTTTGCATGCCCCTTCAAGAAAGATGTAATGGGGCTTGATGTCTTAAGCTCAGGATAGCAGGGACGCAAGGGGTCTACCACGTGACTCGCGGTTCTTGGTTCAGAAGATAGATGATACGGGTCCTTTTTATTATTGGAGAGCTTGCTGTTGCGCGAAGCTGGATGAGTGATCGAGCAGCGTGGGGGTGTGTGCACCGCTCGCTGCTCATTGCAAAAGCAGGGTAGACCTACTTTATGAGATACTGAAACGTCACAAAATACGTCAGGTCGCGCCTGCTCTTTGTAGATATGCTACTTCAATGGTCGCGTCATTACGCACGTATGTAGAGATAATCTACTTCAATAGTCGCGTCATTACGTACGTATGTAGAGATGTTCTAATCCACTAGTATTGAATCTTATCACGTACGTATATATTTGATATTCAAATCTACTTCAACCAATAGTCGCGTCATTACGTACGTATGTAGAGATGTTCTAATCCACTAGTATTGAATCTTATCACGTACGTATATATTAGATATTCAAATCTACTGATACTTTACTGAATCTCCAAACTGGCTACCTAGACAATGAAAGTACAAGATATCTAATATCCGATAAGATACGATCCAACCGTAATATATGAATACGAAAACTGGTATCATATAAACTGTTGAATACCGTTGTTCTATCTTGCTCATATAAATGGCACACCATAACAAAGAGATGAATGGTTTGCGGCGATCAAGCAAGGTCCACATCGCGGTTCTTGGTTCAGAAGATAGATGATACGGGTCCTTTTTATTATTGGAGAGCTTGCTGTTGCGCGAAGCTGGATGAGTGATCGAGCAGCGTGGGGGTGTGTGCACCGCTCGCTGCTCATTGCAAAAGCAGGGTAGACCTACTTTATGAGATACTGAAACGTCACAAAATACGTCAGGTCGCGCCTGCTCTTTGTAGATATGCTACTTCAATGGTCGCGTCATTACGCACGTATGTAGAGATAATCTACTTCAATAGTCGCGTCATTACGTACGTATGTAGAGATGTTCTAATCCACTAGTATTGAATCTTATCACGTACGTAT
>MEHQ01003378.1:0-26361 GCA_008828725.1 Saccharina japonica | reverse complement strand
CACGAATAAGAACGCCAGAAGCGCTAAAAGCCTTCCAGCCGCGCTAATGTACGAGTACGGCGTACAGAACGTAAACTTCAAGTAACTCGTAAGTCAATGAAACAGTTTAAGTTGGTACAGGCCGACTATTTGGTATTTCCCCCGACAGTTTTAGTTTTTAACAGTTTTCATCACAAGTGAGATTTCCCCTGGTGGAGAAGGTAGAAGACGTAAAGCCCGCCAGAGGGTCTTAGGTGGTCTAGGTGTGGGTATGACTCGAGTCAATGATCCATGCTGCCTGATGAATCCGAAAGATTTTTTTTCAAGTTTTCGGTTGGAGTCGTACACGCACGGAAATAGGGCGAAACGCTGTTGGGCGCGTGGAAATATCTAGTAACTAGAGATTGGGCCAGCAAGGAGGGGGTGGAGGAGGCGGACGGGCGCTGACTCCGAATGTCCGCAAGGAAACTTCTCTGTTGCTGCGTGGCCTTGTCTACTTGGAGGCTTAGGGCGGGTAGTATGTCATGCCGTGAGGCTCTAGAACTGGCGTCTTTCTAAACCACTCCCGGCATGAAAACGCCTTATATTTCTCTACAAAAAATCAACAATAATCAACAAATAGGCAACTTTTTGAGAAAGTTGACTTAATCACGAACTTGCCTAAAAGTCAACTAATCATGATTAATCAATCAACTAAAATCCCCAATAGTCAACAGTCAAGTCAACCCCTTTTTTAAGTTGATTACCAACACTACACATGGGGCTTTCGCTGCTCGTGCCCGGACTCTGATCAATCCTCCTGTGTGCTATCGGCGCCTTCTAAACCTCAAGGAGTACTGACTGTACCCAGTTAATCAAGGGGTCTTGAATAACGTTCGAAGATTCTTGTGGTATACCAGAGGGCTCCACAGAAAACTCCCCTTTACTGTTCGGAGCAGAGACGTTACTATGGCCGAGGGCGGGTAAAGAAGAGTGGGGTGTGGTATCGGGGGGTCGTTGAGGCGGCGGACCATTTCATAGCGAGGTGCCACAGGGCCGAAGCGGAGAGGAGCTGGCTACGGCATGCAGCTGAGGACGCCAAGAGAGGCGACAAGGAGAGGGGGGGGGAGGAGGGGCGGCCGCACTGATACACTGATACATACAGCTGTCGACGAAGAATGCAGAAACGAAATAAATGGTAGAAGCCGGTCGCCCCGGTGGGCTAGCAGGTAACCACGAAACTTGTTAGCGTCAAGGTCACGAGTTCGAGCCCCCCCGTGTGCATGCCCGTAGGGGCTTTTTCTCGCAAAAAATCTTGACTTGCTGAAAGCGCGAGAGCGTGAGTTAGCCAAAATTCGATGCAAATCGACGAGCGTTGGGAAGGCTGAACCCTCTGCGCGATAAAAAACCAAGGCAAGAACCGTAGTGGGAGAGGAGGGAGAGGAGCCTACTTTGTGACCCCGGATCTGAGTTACGACTAGGGAGGGAGAAAGACGGAAGTGCGAAGATAATGAATGGGATGGAAAAAATAAATAAATAAAAAATCGTGTGGCAAAGTATCGGCTCGACTACGTAGCCCTTGAATTGTATTATTATTTGTTTTATTTTTGTTTTGAGTTGCTCACTGGGGGGGGGCGCGGCAGAGGTAGTACCGGCTCTTGACACCGTTTTTGATGAGAGTAGGAAGGAGATGGCAGAAGGTGTGAGTGTGACATGATGGTCCCCGTATCGGTTTTGTAGAAGAGACGGGAAATTGTTATCATGATCGCCTTGAGAACGATTTTACTCTTTTCTTCTCGTGTCTTCTTTCTTGCTTTTTGCTTGTTTCTCCCTGTGTTTCCACCCTATGCCGGTGTTTTCCTCTTCGTGTTGCCTCGCCCGTGCAGTAGTTATCTGTTGCTCTTGGGCACGTGTGTTTTTCTTCTAGGGGCGCTTCTGTCTCCCTGCGTCATTTGTATTATGTTTCATTTCATAATTCGTTTTTTATTGTCTTTTTGTTCTTATTTTTTGGTTCGGCTCGTGTCGTTTTGTTCTCGTACCCGGTACGTTAGCATCTCACTTACTTTGCCCATTCATTTCCGTTTCATTTATTTTGTCTTGGTTTTTCTCTGTTTCACAGTCTGTGACCACATAATTTGTATCTCTCTAGGATTAGGAATCAGGACAGACACTGGGTCTACTGATGTGGTTGGGTAGAAATAACAGGTTTAATGTGAAGACACACACGATGGAAAACAGCAGTACAGGACACCTAATAAGAAACAGGTTAATGAGAAAGCCAGGCTGAGATTTCGAGGGAAATAATAAATTCGGGAGTCGTTATCTTGAAATTAGATAGTGTAGAAAACACCCTTGTTAATTAGCGCTGATATGTGATGGGGGGGATATGCTCCCAACAGCCACACTAGGCTGCGAGCGAGGCACTGCAACACGCAGTGTGTAGAAGATAGTTTAAGATGGTAACATACCTTTATTATGTCATCCCGGAAACAGGTAGACGAATGCAGGGGGAAAGTTGGAGTTGGTCATGTGGGTCAACTCTTCACAACCCAGTAACAACCGCTCGTAGTCGAATATCTAAACCTCCTCGTATAGGGTCTACTCGTGCACACCCACCCGTGGGACTGCTCGTAGATTATACCACGAGACGATCCCTGTGACTTTGCCTCCGTGACACAACGTATATAACCGTAACTTATTGCTAGGCTGTTCATCGAGGCAAGCTATATATCGAACACCCTCCCTGGCGCTGGATCAACTAACACGCCTCGATAACACAAACAAACACCATCCACAAACAACAAACTACTCTGTATCCCTAACAGAAAATGGCGGTGTTTCCCAACACTCTCTTTGCCAGTACAAGTAGCCTTCGTGAGAATGTCCGCATGCTGGTCGTCCGTCCGGATATACTCGACTGACAAGTCTCCCGTCCCCACCAACTCGCGCAGAAAATGGTACCGTCGTGCATCGATGTGCTTACTGTTGGATGAGCTCAACGGGTTTTTGGCCAAGTCTATCGCCCCTTTGTTGTCTTCAAACACTCCAATACTCGGCAACCCCAGACTGGACATCATAAAAACCAACACTCCCCTCACGTAAAGGGCTTCCTTCACCCCGTCAGCCATGGCTACGCACTCCGCCTCTGTAGTGGATAGGGTGACGCACTCCTGCGTTCTAGAAAACCACGACACAAGTGTACCCCCGCAACAGACAGCCACACCAGAAATCGACCGCCTATCGTTGGCCTTGTGGGCGTAGTCCGCGTCCACGTACGTCTCCAAGTCGTATTACAACTGCACTTCCTCTAGTTTACTGTCCTTCCTGAACGTCAGACCCAAGTGAGCCGTAATGCTCAGGTACTTCTAGCTGCCTTAACATGTACCAGGTACCTCCTTAGGTCCATGCCAAAACCTTGCAACCGCCCGTACTGCGTTGGCGATGTCCGGCCTCGTCTGATTCGCAATCCACACCAGACTCCCCACCATTTCGCGATATCTCGCGTCCACCGCAGGGTCCACATAATTCACGTGCCTGAGGTCCACTGACGGAGAAGCGGGGATGGGGCTGGTTTTCGTGATTCCAAAACTTTCGACAACATTTCGAATAAACTGAGTCTGCGTAATCTCCAGGGTCCCCTTCTCACGGTATCTCTCTTGTACTCGCTACCCATGTACCACGTAACCTCGCCATCATGTTTCGTAGGGAATCTCTTGTTGAGATCTGCCACTACCGAATCCGTGATTGTCTTGGTGGCTGCGATCTTGATATCGTCCACCAACCTTGCTTTTCACCATCAGTCGAAAGACGCACGGGTCTACCAAGCACTGCTCAAAACCACACTCAACCAAGGTTGACGATAGTGGCTTAGACCACGAGCGACCACTCTGCTTCAACCCAGAAAGAGCGGTGTTGAGTCGGACTTTGTACCTTACCCGATAACCGCCCACACCCAGGGGGCAATCTTGAGAACAAATCGATAGTAAGGCGTCGGTTCCGGTTCCGCCTCCTTGAGAAGGCAATCCGGCAACCGAGTAGGTTCACCGCCTGTGTCTTGCGCCGCCCATAGCGCATGGAATGTGCGGCCTCCCTCATAGGGCCCGATCGTACTGATCAGCCCCGTTGCAGCTTCCCGGTTGAGCGCCCTGTTCTGCGCTTTCGTACTTCCCTCGCGAATCTCTTCACCATCGCCCGGTCCTGGCATGTACGCTCCATATTGGCGAGCAGCAGTCCGGACCTCAGTTCGGGGTCGGAGCTCCATCGTCAGAGGATGACGCATCGTTCCCATCTCGAGATGGAGTGTCGTTTTCGGGTGGTTCGCTGCTGACCGTTGATGGATCGTTCAGCTCCACACTCTCGGCTTGCAAATCGCCGCCAGCTTGCGTCATCGGAGACACCGCACGGAGTTGGTGAGGGATTCCCCTCCCCAACACCGGCAGTGGATACGTCCGGGCGGATTCATAGTCATCCGTCCCTCCCGGTTCAGCCTCTTATTCTAGGTCCGTCGTCCCTCCCTGCTCCGGCATCTCCGGCAGCGGAGGTGAAGGGCTCCTGTACTAAGCGTTGCCTCCCAGGTCACGCCCCTTGTTTCCACCACCGTGTTCGCCCGCGTGAGCACCCGCAAAGAGTCACTTGGGTGGTCGATACCCGGCCCGAGGTACAAGGAGCTCTCAGCCCGGGCGTGCGACTTCGACGAGCGTTTCCAGCGACAGTGCGCTGGGCAAAGGAACGGGTGCGGTGAAGCAGGTGCGGCAGTTCCGTACCACATTTCGTGCGGCGACCGGCTCCCGGGGTTTGCAGTGGTCGCGGTGTGATTCAGGGCGTCACAAGCCCAGTGCACCGCTTCCGCCCACAGGTATTTAGCCGGCGGCAGTTGAATGTGGGGAAATATAATGGGTGCTTGAATGCACGCGACGAGTCTGGTATTCTAGATGATACCTAGCGCTGTCGCTACTACACCGTTCTGTTTAGGGCTATCGGCATCGATATTTTTCCTGTTTGATGCAGTACTGTTTGTACAGCTCTCCAAACTCACCACCGAACCCCCCTCCCCGTTGTCAGACCTTACTATATCAGCTTTCGAGGGTACTCCGTCGGCGCGCGCGTCATCCAAAATCCCTAAATGTGTCTCCTGAATCCGATTTATGCTTCAGAAAATACATCCACGCGTGGCGGGAGTAGTCATCCTTCACAAGCATGACATACCACACACCGGTCAGGAAGGGTGTTCTCTGAGGTCCGCTGAGGTTTAACAAAAACTCTCACCAAGTTCTTTGTCGCGCGTGATTTAGTGCTGTTAGGGATAGGCTTGCGGTAGCCTTTCGCATCCCGTACAGGGTTTAAGCTATCCTACCAGTTCTAGACCGAGTGATTTCGCGATCTCTCGCAACAGTAGTTTATTCGAGTGACCCTGCACACAGTGGAAAACGTTGATGTCTACACTAGTCTCAGTAGACGCGATACTACCGGGTGCAAGCACGAGATGCAAGGGAAAAGTCGCAACCATATTCAACACAAGTCTCTAGAGGGTTGGGGGTTTCAAGGGGGAAAGTCACATAACCGTCGTCTGGCTCTATTCTGTAAGCAAATCCGGAGTGACTGGATCCATCGCCTTCAAACCTCAACCTCCCATTGAAAAGAGAAATGCAGAACTCTTTCTCCTCAGTCGTAAATGATAATCCCTGCTTGTGCGCAGCCATCAGCGAAAAGTTGAATGCGATTTCCGGCACGTAAGCTACATCCAACAGGTTGACAGTCAGATCCCCTGGGAATACAACAATCAGCGTTCCGTACCCTGCCACGTCGATCAGATGGTTGTCACCAATTCTAACCTTGTCATCGCACAGTCTTACATCTCTCAAATGGTCAGCTGAATGGATGGTGTAAACGGGTGCACCACTTCCCGCCATCCACTTCTCACCTATGCAATCACTACGATCTTCATTACACGAGTCATCGTTAGTACCAAGCATGAACTTGGCAAGGCAACACGCAGTAACACCGCCGTTGTTCTGGCCTTGCGCGCCTCCGCCTGATGTCTGCTCTGGTGCAGGGGGGATGCGAGCCTTGCACAGGGACCAGATGTGCCCGGGTTCCAAGCAACGGATGCATTTCCCCTTCACTTTGTCGAAAGCTGAGGGGGGATTATGTGTGAGGGCTTGGGGGTTACTGCTACTGCTACCCTGCCTGTTCTTGCTTGCTGTGTCATTTCCACCTCTTGGCTTGCCGTTACTTATATGCCTGCCCCTACTTGCACGACCACCTCGAGCAGCTGCATTTGAAAATAGAGCCTGGCCCACGTCCTTGCCCTTCGGCGCGGGAAGGCGCAAGTACCGCTATCGGATGATGCTCTCGATCTCCGCTCGAGTGACATCCTCACGGTACAAGATAGTACGTTCCTCTATTTCGTAGTCTAATGTGAGGGTCATGATGATCTTGCGGTTGACGTCTGCTACCGACTCGACCACACCTAGCGACGCGAGCACTCCAACAATCTTGTCTATCCGACCAAAGTACTTCATGGGCTCTTCTCCTTTCTCCATTTTTGCGGAGTCGAACGCTACCGACCACTTGACCTGTTCAGCCATGGTCTTGGGCATGAACCAATCACACAACATTCTCCAGCCAGCACTAGGTGATTTTGTTGGGAACACTCTACCAAGCAGATCGCGGTTCACAACGCTTTCTGTCAGGCAAGTTCAAGCTACTCTAGCTGTCTTAACATGTTTCTCACTGAACCCCTGCGAGAGAAAGTATTGAGTGTTCTTCGTAACGTCGCCTATCATCATATCATGATCTACGAGGAACGCCGACATGCACCCAACCATGGAAGTAAACACCTCGAAGTGCTCCTTCCACAATGGAGAATCTTCCGACTTTCCACTGAATTTAGGAACCGACTGCTTCAAACTCCCAAATTCGCGAGAACCAACTTCAGCCCTATGACTATCTACGCTGCTACTCGCACCACTCCTTGGCAGGCCTATTGCCGCGCCAAGACCTGGCAAACTCCCACTGGAGCTGACTCCCCTTACTTCCCCTGCACTGGTAGCGGTTCCGACCCGCTCACCAGTAACACCAGACGCAACTTCACTAACCGCAGCAGTTCTGCGATCCATCTCCTCGAAAATCTGCGTCTTCAGTCGCTCATCGTCTTGACGTCGCAGCTCTCGGTCGGTCTCGCGTCGATCTTCGTCTTCTCTCCTGTCCGCCGCCAGCTGCCTCAAGAGACTGGTCAGGTCGTCCATCTCGGACGACCCGTCCACTGGGAGTCCACTCGGCATGATCAGGCTGCTTGCTCGAACAATAAGTCGTTAACGTTTTGGAATCACGAAAACCAGCCCCATCCCCGCTTCTCCGTCAGTGGACCTCAGGCACGTGAGTGGTGAGGACCCTGCGGTGGACGCAAGATACCGCGAAATGGTGGGGAGTCTGATGTGGATTGCGAATCAGACGAGGCCGGACGCCAACGCAGTACGGGCAGTTGCGAGGTTTTCACATGACCCTAAGGAGGTGCATGTTAAGGCGGCTAGGAAGATAATGGAGTACCTGAGCGCTACGGCTCACTTGGGTCTGACGTTCAGGAAGGACAGTAAACAAGAGGAAGTGCAGTTGGATTACGACTTGGAGACGTACGTGGACGCGGACTACGCCCACAAGGCCGACGATAGGCGTTCGGTCTCTGGCGTGGCTGTCTGTTGCGGGGGTACACTTGTGTCGTGGTTTTCTAGGACGCAGAAGTGCGTCACCCTATCAACTACCGAGGCAGAGTACGTAGCCATGGCCGACGGGGTGAAGGAAGCCCTCTACGTGAGAGGAGTGTTGGTTTTTCTGATGCCCGGTCTGGAGTCGCCGAGTATTGGAGTGTTTGAAGACAACAAAGGGGCGATAGACTTGGCCAAAAACCCATTGAGCTCATCCAACAGTAAGCACATCGATGTACGGTACCATTTTCTGCGCGAGTTGGTGGCGACGGGAGACTTGTCGGTTAAGTATCTCCGGACGGACGACCAGCATGCGGACATTCTCACGAAGGCTATTGGCAAAGAGAGGTCGAGAAACACCGCGATTTTCTGTTAGGGATACAGTAATTTGTTGTTTGTGGATGGTGTTTGTTTGTGTTATCGAGGCGTGTTAGTTGATCCAGCGCCAGGGAGGGTGTTCGATATAGCTTGTCTCAACGAACAGCCTAGCAATACGTTACGGTTACATACGTTGTGTCACGGAGGTAAGTTGCAGGGATCGTCTCGTGGTATCACCCACGAGCAGTCCCACGGGTACGTACGAGTAGGCACTATGCGAGGAAGTTTAGGTATTCGACTACGAGCGGTTGTTACTGGGCTGTGGAGAGTAGGCCCACATGACCCACTCCACATTTCCCCCTGCATTCCTCTACCCCTTTCCGGGCCGACATAATAAAGACATCTTAAATTATCTTCTACACACTGCGTGTTGCAGTGCCTCGCTCACAGCCTAGTGTGGCTGTTGGGAGCTTATCCATGCATCGCATATCAGCGCTAATTGAACACCCTTCCCATACTTATCCTTCATATTCTAGCTTTGGTACCTTCACATTCGTCGGGATACATCTCTTCATTCTAGTGTCAAGGCACGAGTCTGTTAGGATCGCTTCCATCTTGGCTACGTGTGATTTGCCCTTGCCTACTACTTTTGTTATGTGTGTACCCCAAGAGTAGTCTTTTGAGATATCTACGCAAAGGTATGTACGTATACTGGTCTACGATCCGTAGTCCGTCTTCTCCCCACTTCCACTTACAATTGACCAGACTCTCCTTATCTTCATTACATACAACTACTGCGAACTTTTTCACATTCGCCGTCACTCTCCAATTCCTGGTGTACTCTAGTGCCTTCTCTATTTTTTTCTGCAGTCCTTCGGGTGTTTCTGATATGCTCACGAAATCATCGGCAAACATCAATCCCGACACCGTATCTCCCCCCACCGGGACCCCCTGCGATGCTGTCTTTACTGCTACTATAATATAATGAATATATACATTGAATAGGTTAGGTGATAGCGTACATCCCTGTACAATTCCTTGTAGGATATCAACGTAGTTCGATAGTTCCCCGTCCAGCATAACAACAGCACTTCTCGCATATTCCGTCATCTTCTTCATCATTGTCCACATAGTTTCTCTGATCCCTATCTCCCACAACTTTTTCCACAGCCCATTTCTCCACTGTGTCGTAGGCCTTCTGTACATCTAGAAATAAACAATACGTTGTTAGCCCCGCATCTGTCCTACCTTGGATTATCTTACCTAGTGTGTACACGTGGTCTACGCAGCTACGGTTTGGCCTAAATCCTGCTTGCCCTTCGCTATTTTTTCTTCGTTTTCCATCATTGTTCCCATTATATCGTTCAAAATGTTACTGAATGTTCTACCTACAGAGCTTAGTAGCGCTATCCCCTTATAGTTATCGGGTCAGCCCTATCTCCTTTCTTAAACAAGTTTACTGCTGCTCGTACCCCTTCTCTCCACCTCTTGGGTGCGTACTAATTTTACCAGATCCAGTTATACAACTTAACCACCATACAGGTCGGGGTCCCAGCACGAGCAGGGCAGAGCCAGGCGCCGAGTAGGGAGCGGCAGAGAACCGTCCGGCATCGTTGTTGGCTATAGGTGATTTGTTTTTATCCCACCGACCCTCCTGCATGTATTTTTCCACGGCGGATGGGCAAACGGAGGGGAAAGGGGCAGAGTACGGACCGTAGACGTCCGATTTCCGTGGTGGTCCGATGTCTTCGGGCCATCCTAATCGATTAGCAATCGTGGTGGGTTCCCGATATGAGCGGGCCGTTAGAGACGGTAAACCATTCGAAGGCACGTTTACGTAGTGGTCGATTAGCAGGGGTTTTCCCAGGAAACGTGGGCCGTTAGATACGGAAATTTTGCACTAAACAATCGTTTGGCAAATCTTAGTGGGTTCCCGATATGAGCGGGCCGTTGTCACGGAAGACCACCTAAAAACACGCGCAAACACATAGGTACCGAAGACGTCCGATTTTCGTGGTGGTCCGATATGAGCGGGCCATCCTAATCCTCAGCAATCGTGGTGGGTTCCCGATATGAGCGGGCCGTTCGGAAGAACGGAACCAGATGACAGTTTAGCAATTTTCAGAGTTCCGATATGAGCCGTTGCTTCTGGATTGCACATGAGAAAAAAGGGAGGGGGGGGGGGAAGCGTTCCAGTCGCGGTGCGCGACCGGTAGATATGTCGACCGCGTTTTTGTTTATGTGTTTCGGGGAACGCGTTCATACGCGGGGGGGGGGGGGGGGGGGGGAGGGGCAGTGCGTCCCCCCTTTTGGCTGTGTGTTTAGGCGTAAGGGGAGCGTATACACGTGGGGGGGGAAAGGAGCAGAGCAGACCTCCCCCCCCCCATCGGCTATTTTTCAGATAATTCAAAACCTTTCAAGCAATTGCCCACATCTCACGAGGTACACACCTGATGTACAAAACTTTTTCGCCCGAAGGTGGAATGCTATAATACGTGTATTCGTCTTGCTGGAACCAGCGTGTGGTACGAATTTTTCACCCATTTTTCTTCCACGCTAAAATTGTTGGAGTCTGTCTTCTTGTGATCACGGACCAGAATATGGCAATAAATTGCCCAACAAGAAGAACAACAACATCAACATCAACAGCAACGGCAACGCTTGACCGCAAGCCAAACCTCATGCTTTATACATACACGTCTGAATACATTTTGTGGAAAGCAACGCGGGATACGACCGTGCCGGTCGGGGTAATTATTACCACAGACAGACAATTCATAATATAGATGTTGCGCGAACCCTCCTGACCGCTCCAGAACGTCATGAACAAGTTGAATAATGTTCTTCCTCCCTGGAACGTATTGGGGATATTCGGCTCAAATGCTGATTATCGTTGACCACAAAATGATAACACTACGTAATAGCAGTGTTTTATTTAGTCTAAATTAAACGTGTATCATGTGCATGAATTAATATGCATGCTATATAAGAACATACATACCACAGGCAGCCGCAGATACAAATACTTCCGAAGTACCGGTATAGTTTATGGGCGTGTGAGCTATCAGCTGCCCATTTGCCACACTCAAACCCGTAGACTGCTTGCTGGTATTTTTACAGTAAGTTCAGAACCCTATACCACCGTATGTGATACGAGAGTACATCCAACCTACCTGATGATGGCGTGGTACTGAGAAATAAAGATTCATGAAGAAGAAAGCAGTTCAACATACTCGAGGGAAAGCGCGGAGGAAAACAATAAGGTCACACGACGACACACACGCCCCCCGTGCTCTCACCCCTCACCCCTCCGCTCCCACACACATCAAATCCAACCACTGAGCTCCAGCTGCGCGCCCCTCCAGTCCCACAGCATCACTTCGTAGTCGTACCGCTACTGCCGCAAAGCCGATACAACCACCTACTACGCGTACAGCTTTTTTACTGTCCAGTCCGGTCAAAGCGAAACTTGAAACTATGGTCAAGCTGGCGGTGATATTCACGCTCCTGGGGGTTCTATCAACAGGCGCCGGCCAAGAGACGTGCGCGGTGTTAGGTAAGCACGCGACGGAAACACTTGACAATACCGCTATTACAATTAAATATGTACTGCTGCACGTACTTACATATGTGTGTATGTGTAGATTGGATTCCTCCTGTTCTTTCACAATTTCATACCAGGCATACAGCAGTATATATCGCAAGTCAATCTCTTCTGTGAAAACACTAAATCATGCTTATCGTATGGGGCTGATCGTATGTTGCACTTTGACGTATTCGGCAGATATAGTACGATGATGATAGTAATCAATTTCGGTTGATTGGTAATGCATATGATATTCATGCATCATGCGTGCATTGCCTCACATCGCCCGAGCGTCGTTCGTTTCCCCGTCTCGGCCTGACACAGCAAGTAGTATTATTACAGTACCGGTCCGGACAAACCTATGCATGGTATGTATCGATCTCACAGCTGACTCGCTAGCTGCACTACTAACTACTATAATAAGTGTTTATCATGTTTGTTTGTACTTGCGACACATACATATCATCGTACAAGTCTGTTTCGTACAACATCCTGGTATACATTAACCTGATGCGAAATATTGAAGTGTATAATACGTAGTACACAGACAAGTTTGTATCGTGCAGCGCTATTTTCACGTACAGCAGCAAATTAAATATATTAAAAAATTAAAAAAACAACAGCTGTGAGCTCGAGGATTTCGTCGAAGCTCATCTTTGCTAGCTGAGTGTAAAATTTTCGATCGCGCGTACTTACGGATTCTATATGTCCTCATGTAGGGGGTACATACATCCCGTATGATATATACTCTACTAGCAGTAGTGACGTATTATACAATACACCAAGTACAGCACTATAATACTTATACGAAATATTAAAAGTACTCCGTCGTTCGTACGAGTGCTGCTGCTGTTGTTTTTTTGTCGTGTGCATGCAATTACCCCGATGTATTATTGTTACTTAATAAAAAAATGTGCTGCTCCCTGCTCCGCATTCCGCATAACTGCCCCTAATTTCCGCCAATGAATGGTATCCAGACGGCGAGTGCTCCACGAACGGCCTGGAATGCTGCGACCCCGTACACGACTGCGTTGAAGGTTTCTGCCACATCAGGTTTTTCGGCCCTCGCCACGGCAAGTATCTGCCGTACACCAGGGCGTTATACTTTGGTGTTGCGCTGTTGCGCGGGCGCAACATTTGGGTCAAGATAATACCGTTTTGCGCAACAGTCGCCGCGAGAGGCTGGTTGCGCGCAGCGCAACACGCAATTTTGGGCGCGCCACACTTTTCGCCGCAGGCGAAAAATTTCGTTGCGCGTTTAGATATATCTCGCCGGAGGCGAGATTTGTTTAGGGGGGTCTTTTGTACTTAATAATTAGCCGTAATTGAACATATTTTAGGCCCTTTTTTGTCCTATTCGCCATGGTGGTCGAAAACAAAAATTAGGCACCTTTTGCTATTCGCCTTATTTAGGCTCTTATTCTTTTCGAGGCATTTTTTCTATTCGCCGTAGCTAAAAATTGAATTAAAAGGCTTTTTACTTATTACTTACAGTAGTTTTGAGGCGTATATTCGCGCATAGATCGCGTTGTTTTCGCCTCCGGCGGCCCTCTGGGGGGCCTCCGGCGGCCCTCCAGAGGGGCCCTCCCGGGGGCCCTCCGGGGCCCCTGCGGCGCGCTGCGCTGTGCGCAACAGACGTCGAACCACAAAGGAATGCCCTGCCGTACCTGGTATCTAAAAAAAGTGCGATATGTACACGGGGTACCTATCATACATAAGCACGCGTGTTCAATCACGCACAACCCTTGAATGGTCAGTATACGTATGCTATACTAGCCTTTACCGTGTTTTTAACCCACGAATCGTGCCACAGGTACCAGATAAAATATCGAAATGAAAAACAAACCAGTATGTGTGGGTGTGGGGTGTACTCGATATTCGTGCATGGCCGCTGCCGTATAACCATAGACCCTCGCATCCTTACAATGCCGGGTCGGAGCATGTCGGGTTGTCCCCGACCAGGCTGACATTGCTACGTAGCACCAAGCGCGAAACGCCGTGAGGTGTTCGGCGAGTCGCTTATGACGGGTGGGCTGCATCCTACTAAGAACCGCCTGTGAGGCGGACTTGCATGTGGATCACAGCTTCAACGGGGGGAGGGGGGGGCTCTGCCGAATCAACAAAACTTTAGGTTGTTAGATCTCCTACGTGCCCCCGTCGAAACTGATGCACTTGTACACTACACTACAGTACCGTAGTAGCAGACTGTATATCGCAGCAGCCTGCGCGTGCACCGTGTGCCACGTAGGCCAGGAATTTTCGCAGAAAAGGCAGAAACAGCGCTTTTAGAAACAAATATCACAGGCGAAAAAACTACCTATAGCGCCTCGCGCTCGGCGTTGCCTTGGCCTTTTCTTGCCCTTGCCTCGGCCTTTTGCCTCATTTCTCGGGTCTCGCTGGCTCTTGCGTATATCTTCGCGCTCGGGCTTCCCTCATTCCTTTGGCCTGCCCGGCTCTTGTGAAAGCAAGTCTTCGCACTCGGACGCGCCCCACTTATTACCTCGTCTCCTGCGACCTTTGCGTCAATGTTGTTACAGGTCAGGCTTGCAGTAACGAGTGCGGAAGGGACAGGTGCAACCTGACCGCTAACGACTGTATCGACGGAATTTGCCAGCCCGCGGTGGGAAACACTTGCGCCGCGCTAGGTGAGAATCGCCAAGAACTTCGCCGTCGTCAGATGGTTTTGGTTTGAAACATGTACCAGGTATCATGATTTAAATTATATTGCTTTTGCACCAAGCCATCAGCGCGGCAAGGCGGGCCGCGCGGAAGGGAAGGCCCCGAGGGGAAGCGTCCGCGGGACGACGCGGCAAACAGGCGGCAAGCGGCGAGAGGCCCACCCGCCGCCCCCCTCCCTCGGGAAAACGCCGGCGCGAAAAGGGTAGGCGGAGTCAAGGCGGGCAGAACTGACGAAGGACAACAAAGGAGGACCCCCCCGCCCCCCTCCGCCGGCCCCCGTCCCCCGGGTTGCCCTCTCCGCCGCACCCCGGCCCCGCCCCTGCCCGCGCCCCCAGCCTGTCCCCTTTTGTCCCGTCTTTCTTTCGACTTTCTCGTACTCTCGCGCTCTCTTCTCGCTCCCCCCTCTTCTATCACCTCCCCTCACCCCCCCCCCCCGTTTTTTCCACGATTTGAGATCGTGAAATATACACCAGGCAGATAGACCGGTGACTCCTATTGGACGCTATGCACTACTATAACATGGTAAACATGACGGCGAGTCTTCCACGGATGATCGCGGCCCACAATATTATGCCCTTCTCAGCATCAAATATCTCCTCATTATTAGATTATTTGCCTTCCGACAATGTGCAGGGCATTATTCATTCAGAATGAAAAAGCTGACCCAATTCGTCGAATACCACCAATATCATCCAACCAATTCTCCTCCCCTCCGTGTACTCAATAGAATACGCACTACCACCGTTTATAGAAGTACCCATTGAGGCATTAGTTGCTTAGCAGTATTTTGTAAAAACTCGGGGCCAGAGGGTTCCTATGGGTGTAATCGGTGATCATCACGTGGCTGGTAAATCGTGTCAGTACAATAAGTGTAGAACTTGTATCACCGATGTATAAGCACCATATTCTACATGCTAAATCCGCCATAGGGTTTCTACCATCGAGCCAATACTAATCGCGGTCGACCAATCAACGCTAGCCACAGTCTTGCAAATTGTCGTTATCCCGGAGAAACATCACGAATAGTAGAATACCTCAGGCGATCTTGTAATGAACCATACAACTACTTTTACTACCAATATAGGTTCGTCTGTCAATTGAACACCCTCTCTCTATATACCATGCACTGCTGTGATACACACTATCATTGTGTTGTCGTTCCCTGTGCCATCTTACAATGTTCAGCACGAGCTTCAACGACGATTGCTATTGCACATTCACACAACTACATATTATTAGGAGAAAAAAAAAATAGTTGTCACGTCGTTTTCCTCGGGGAGAAAAGTTATCTGTACCAAAGAGGAGCTTGCATTTGTTTTTGCAGCTTAAAATGCTATAGTCGGACCTGGGCCGAGTCGTCTACACACACGTATGGTACCTACTGTGCTGGAAACACTCGCTGTTGCCTTCCACCCCCCCCCTGTTCTTCTGACCGTCGCCGGCACAGCTGCTGCATGCAGCAACGCCATCCCCTGCTGTGACACGAGCCATGACTGCATAGTGCCCCCGGAAACGGACTCGAGCGGGAACTTCATCAGGAACGGGTTCTGCGAGGTTGCTGAGTCTGACACAGGTTAGTTGACGCATGCTACGATAGAGGTGCACCATGTTTTTTCTGAGCTCCTCACTTAAGGAGCGTCATACCTCACCGGCAAAAAATGATTTTTGGAGGAAAATGAAAAGTGCTGCCGGATGATAAATATCCTGACCGAAGTATACTCTGAAACAGTATTCGTCACAAAAATGAAAGTCCGACGAATTTGGGTTAAGGAGCCCGATCGTTCAGAAAACGATTCGCCCAAAAAGTGCTACCTCTACCGTAGCACGCGTCAGTTAGTCCAGATAAATGCATGCATCCCCCCCCGGGGAACTGTTGCCGGGGGGACCATAGTAAATAGGACCAAATATTGTGGGTAAAAACAGGTAAATGTGTTGGTTTTTGTGTCTACCATAGGTCCTATTTAGTAGTGTTTACTATGGTCCCCTGTAATACTACTATATCGCGCGCAGTAGCAGGTATGGACAACATTTTCGTTCGAGGTACGTAGTTCATTCTCGTACACACGAAAACACTGCGTACAACCAAACGCCAAATACATGCTCAGCAGATGTATTATGTTGCAACTTGCGAAAGACTAGTTGAGCACGCTGTTGTAAAACATAACGTACAGTAGAATGCGTATTGAACTTACGTCCCTCCTCCGGACGATCGGGCATTCATTTGCAAGGTGGGGCTTCCCTTCGCCTGCATTATTGGTTCCCACACCGATGTTTTACGTGGAAGGTTGTGGAAGATCGAAAAAGCGCAGGGCTGGCTCAGCCAGTACTATATATGCTGTAAATATTAGCAGACAGAACACTAGATCCCCTTAGGATGTTGTCGCGGAGAAGCTTCCACAGGGCGGCGAAGCAGCCGCGAGCCACCCCCGGTTGGCGAAGGGCCCGCCGCCGGTGATTTGTTGGGGTAGTTCCACTTCAGTTTCCACCGCAACCACCCTGCCTGGACTCGCGTAACGGTAGCCAAACTCTCTTCCGTAGTGCGCAACGTGCCCGTCTCCCCGTTTCTCCTTCCTTGTGCTTGTACTCATTTCTTCGTTTTGTGAAGTTTCCGTTGTATGGGTTGGTGCTTTGTGGGGCGTGCGTACGTTTATTTATGTGTTTCGATGTACTGTTCAAATCTACTAACGTTCTCAGCTGGTACAATAGCGTGTTTGCCATGTTGTCCTTCGGAAGGAGGTTACATAGACTGTAGACAAAACACGAATGCGGCTCAAATTAAAAGGAGTATTACAAGCAGTTTGCAATCCATGTGATGTTGAACGAACTTCGCCGGGTTTAAAAATGGTTTGTAGCAGCATGTATTGTCGCTATCTCCATGCATAATCTGCAAATGTTATGTGTGTCCATGTGTACGAGTACCTACGCTGACATCCCTCTCTCTCTCTCTCTCTCTCTCTCTCTCTCTCTCTCTCTCTCTTTCTCTCTCTCTCTTTCTCTCTCTCTCTCTCGATCCGTCCGCGGGAAGGTGGAGCCTGCTCAAGCGACGACAACTGTAGGTTCGACTACGACCTCTGCGTAGACGGCATATGCAAGGTACACCCGAGCCTGCAAGAAGACGCTTCGGTCAAGACCACCGTATCCGTCAGCGCTAACGCCTACGACACTCGCCCCTCGAACAACGACGGCTGCGGTAACACGGGCTGCTTGCCGGAATTGGCGCGTGACAGCAGCACCATGCCCGAGTCTAGGTGGTCGTGCAGCAAGAGCCTGGGCAGCGGGAACTGTTACATGGAGTTCGAGTTCGACACCCCCCAAGACGTGATCAGCATGAACATCGCCTTTCACAAGGGCGACGAGCGTACCCGGAAAATCAAGGTGTGTTGGTTTTAGGGTGTTTTTCGAATTTCAACTATTTCCACGACAAAAATAAACGTTTTGCTAGGAACGCACAAACTTACGGTTAACATCTTGTTTTGAACGCTCGGGATTTGTTAAACTATATGGAAACGTTTTGGTAGGAAAAAAACGTTTAGTGTCAGGCCATGGCACAGGGCGTGGTCGTTTGCATACTTTGCTCGTTTTTGTTCTTCCCCTTATTGCACCGCACCGCACCGCACCGCACACCTCACCCTGACGTTGGACGTTGCTCAAGGTACTGGGAGACGGCTCGAGCCTCGGCACCTTTACGTCGAGCGGCACAACTCTCGACTTCGAAAACTGGACCCTCAATGCGGTCGACGTTTCTACTATCAAGCTCGTGGCCCGTGGTCTTGGTTACAACGACTGGCTTAGCATCACTGAGGCAAGCAAACGTTCGTGTCTGTGGGCTGATAGCCCTGATCTCACTGCTATGTCGGCCTTGTCCCTCCCGAGAACCGATGTAGAACGAGTTGTGCTCACAATAACTTGCGATTGTTATAGATGCGTGCTTTGCGACGAGCAGGGTTGAGAGACGAGCATGCGATGGCATGTAGTACGGCCCGAACAATTATACTGGTGGTTTACAACATTGTAGTGATACACGCGGTGTGTTCATTAAGACAGTATCTCAATGGTTTTCGCTCCTACAGTAGACAGTGGATTGGTCTAATGAAACGATCGGTTCATGCAGTAGACAGTGGATTGGTCTAATGAAACGATCGGTTCATCTCCCGAAGTCGCCTACTCCAAAGTAAGCGTCTACATGTTCAAGGCGGACTATCGATTGCGCATACACCGACCGCGAATTACCCCACCCCCTCACCGTCGCCGGCGTAAAGAGCGTACGTGGTGCCGCCTCCGACGCTTACACATGATATATGTGTCTTCGTCTCCTTGTGTGCGCTCCCAGTTAATTTCGATGTTCCTGCTCTGGAATGTGTGAACGTTTGGCCTTTCAACCGTCGTCCTTGATATGTCACGACGTTGCCAGTGCGTAAATACATACCAGAGGTCCCACTCCGTATGATATTACATGGACCGTTTGGATCAAATATCCATGTACATGCGTTCCATCTATTTTGGGAGATATTGGTACGTACTATAACTGTGTTCGACTAATGGTGCTCAGTAAGCAACCAATCAGGCTTCGTAGCGGTCAAGCAATTGCTCGAATCGCGTCCGGTACAACACCTGGTACGTGTTCGAAGTTGTACCATCGACTGACACTCATATCAGTATACGAGGGGAATCGTTGGTCGAGTGTCTTATCCGTTTTAGTAGGGGAGGTCTTGCTGCTGGTCGAGATAAACCATTAATACCAATTGGCTTTTCATTCGTAATCGATACACAGATACGTAACCCCAAAGCGACAACCATTGGCTCTTGTGTAACTCCTCTGCACAACCATTGGCTCTTGCGTTTCTCTCTGGTGTCTCCGTCGACATGTCATCTCTTTTTTGTCGACAGGTCCAGCTTCTGGACAGGAACTACCCTTGTTTTTCTTAAGGCACTCCTTCCCGCTGAAGAACAAAGGATTACCGTGCGCGAAACAGTGGTCGGTGCAGCTCGACGTGCAATCCTCCAACTCCCTCATCCGCCGACATCGTTTCTTTCCACCATAGATGAGCGAGAAGGGGTGGGGGGGGGGGAGGACTCCTCGTGGGGCAGGGTATCACTAATATTAGACGTAGCACTACTGTTGTTGACAGCATAGGAAGAGGAGAGTTTGGGGCTGTTGTACGGCCAGAACATATAATAAGATATGTTGATAGTATGTCACCTGCTACCAATTTGTTGAAAGTGCGGGCATGCGCAAAGTGATTCAGCGTGCTTTGGTGGAGTGTGGGTTTTGAACGTCCCGGCAATAAGCGGACATGGATACATGGTTTGTGCGCGCCCCATGTATGTTGCCGAATTTCTGCGGATTGGGAAGGAGGAAGATGTGTGGAGGGTAGTGAGCTCAGGCTGTGACTGAGAGTGAAATCGGTCTGTTGGAGATTCACTGGCACGGTACGCACAGCGGGAACAATCCATACCTTAGGGAAAATTTATACATTTCCATAAACATGTATGCTTGTATGTATACTATGGGGTAAAATATGGCGACAACGTGATGGAAACAAAATGCATTAACGTAACCGGGGTTTTCGACACGGGGGTCTGGTCCCATCTTTGTCTCGAACATCACCGAATGACAGCTATATGTACAGACGGTCGTTCCTCCAAACGCGCGTCCCGACAGGGGTTCACGTCGAGGCAGGTCCGGGCGACCAGGAGGGCGACTCTGGCTTTTAATCCAGCAACGAAGCTCGACGGGTCTTTTCACGGTTGCTCGGTGGTACACCCGTCTCTGTTCTGATGCTTGCATAATATGCATGCTTTCAATCGACATGCGACAACGTCTGAACTGCAACCCCTAACAAGCGTGAGACCTGGTGCGTAACTGCATATATGTAATATCTGCAGTACGGTACGTATACCGCACTGGCTGCGCCAGGTACAGTACTGCCGTACCACCCGACAGTGGGGCCCCTCGTGACACGCGACTAAATGGTGTACTATTTCATGCGTATGTACGTACGCTTTTTTTTTTCTCTCTCGCTCCATCTATCATACTTGCCCTTCTTTCTACGGTTCTCTCCCTAGTCGTAACGTTTCCTCCTGCGGGACTGTTGTTGGCTGTTGCGTCCTAGCTTGTCTTGGGTGCCCTTTCGGTCTTGTCACGCATATGTGTACTATCTACAGTACGGTACGTATATCGCACTGGCTGCGCCAGCTACAGCACTGCTGCACTACCGTTTGAAATCCCTATTAGCCAAGAATGCCCCGGTTCTGTCTAGGAAGGGGTTCGACGGCACAAAGGTGGGATTCGTGCGCACGATGACCATGAGCCCGTCTGGGACGAACATCTGGCACGCCTAAAATATTTGCCGTATGCTGTACATACACGAAACACCGTCATCCGAACACGGTGCGTGGCACACCGAAAACAAACACCCCGCCAGTGAAGGCGTCTGACCCCTTGGCTCAAGAGGTCTGACCCCTTGGCTCAAGGGGTCTGACCCCTTGGTTGAAGATTTTTCCGTTGCAACTACATTTTCCGTGTCAAGCAAATACACTATGGGCTTGAACACGACCGGCACGTTCCTCTTGGATGTCACGACGGGTTTGATCGAAAAACAGAGAGGCGATTCACGATGTCGCCCGTGACGCGCCAACCGAAAAAACTCGTGGCAAACAGTTTGGCGTGAAAATCATGGGCGGGTGCCAATGAAAACTCCCAGCCAAAATTAGACGAAACAATTGGGTGAGTGGCGACTTACAACGAATAATCGTCTTTACGGGGGCTATGGGTACGAACATAACACGGATCGAACGGGGGCTGATCAACCGAACATGGCTAATAACAGGTGGTAGCGAACGATGCGGGGTCGGTGCTACCGTAATATCGCAGTCGGATGCTGTAGACAAATTGTAGACAGGGCCAACGAAACTCCGCAGTTAGTTGGTTGGCGAAAAATCACGCATGCATGGGGCCGAACAAAAATTCCAGCATCTACCACTGTAAGCAACTACAAAAGCTCACTACGAGATCCTATTATACATATAAACTCGCAGACAGCAGTAGCAGCCGAATATGAATGTCGGCTGGGAACGGGAACAAAATCTCGGCGACTGTTAGGTGCCACAGGGAAGTTGCTGCTAGTAGTGGGGGTGCCGAGCGAACGTCCAGGCGCGGTGTGAAGTGAAACGCTAGCCACTCGCTACGAGGCGCTCGGGTAAGTATCGCGCTATAGGTAGTTTATTAACATTTCCTCAACTTAAGCTCACAGAGGTGTCGCACGATAAAAATCCATGCAGAGAGCGTCGCGAGGGGGCTGCCAAGTCGGTAAATGGACATACCAGCACATCTAGTTCGTGAACGGGTGCAAGGGCTAAGTATGTTTGCCGCGCAGGCAAGAGCACCGGGCCTAGGCACCTGAGGCTCGGCGGGGGGAGAGCAAGGGGGTCAGCTGGCGAAGGCATAATGCCGATTTTCAAAATCACAGTTGTATATCTCTACGGCAGTGTCGACATATGGAGGAAACTCGGGTTGTTTTGGACTGGACTTCAAAATTAAAATATTGGGCGGTCCGTATCAGTCTCGTGGCGAGTCGCGAGCCGCGCAGACGATCGATGGGATTTTTTTGCGGCCTGTCCTGAAACAAATGAGCTTGCCGCTGCGCTCGAGCTTACATCGTCCTGCAATATCGAGGTAGCGACAAGGGCGGACAGATTGGCGGAGGGTCTACCTGTTGTCTGTGTGCGTCGAAGGAGCTTCAACTGGAACTCCAACCGTACACCCGCCAGGTTTTGTGCTCATACTCGTATCGAAGTCGAGCGGAGATACAGGAAACCCCGAAAGCGCAAAGCAACTTTCAACATCGCAAGAGCCAACGTCACGCAATTGGCCAGTGGCGATACCAGTCGCTCAGCGTAGGGGAGCAGAAGGCGAGTGGCTTATGTGCAATTGATCTCAGACACGGCAAGAGGACGTTCTCGTGCATGAAGGGTTTTCATCGTGCATTCCCGCTCAACTCAAGCCGGAGGGAGCTTAAGTTTTACTCCCTCTTGAGCAGTAGCGCCTGCTGTCTTTCACAGCGGACCTGCCCCCCCCCCCCCCCCCCCCCACTGTCCCTGCAGCGGGTGGCTCGTGCGTAAATAAGGAAATGATTAAAAGACAAAACAAAACTGACAGGAGAATATAGGCCACAGGCCGTCCCCTAATAGTTTCTCTGTCTTTCCTCTGCGCAGGTGGTCGTACTGACATGCGTACATCGTGCGTTTCCACCTGGGTCGCGAAGGAGGGGGGGGGACGAACCCCCCCTCTGGAGCAGAACCACCCGTTGTCTCCACAGCGAGCCTGCTCCCTGCTGTCTCCACAGCAAGCAACACCGTGTCGGTCGTGCATCGATATGTTTTCAGCGCACACAGTAGTACAGTCTCCACAGCGGACCGACTCAAAATTATTATAGCGGCAATACTTCGACATTTTCCATGAGTAAAATGGCGATCGCATCAGAGGGTCCAAACTAATGGAACCACGGATTCGATCAGAATGTCTCAGAATTGGTATCCCAGAGAGGTCGCTTCTCTTCTTCGCTCCCGAAACCTCGTGAGCGCACGAGTCGGTCACGAAAATCTTGAGAGCATGCCTAGGACTACCCGGSCGACACCGACCCTTCCGACAGACGCACCCCAGACAGGCGTGACTGCCCCCAGTTCCGGAGTCGCCCGCGAGGTTGACAGACCCAAAGAACGATCGAGCTTTGGAAACGTTTGGAGATCCGCCTAGTCCTCTGGAAGACCGATGGGGACCTAACCTCCGGGAGACTTGGGAGAAGACTTCCTATGTTTACACAACATCCTCCTTTATTCGGAGCACTGTATCGGCCTGCGTACGTACGGAGCCGGCTAGCAAGGCTCACGCGGGAGTCGCGGAGCATCTAGCGTCGCCAACCATGAAAGGGCTGAGCAAGGACGATAGCGACTTGGTCGGGCTTACCGCCAGGTTGCACCTCTCCCCCGAGGTACGCGTGGGTTTTAGTTGTGGGACGCTTGCGAACCTCTGTTTTATGCTTCCTGCTTATCACTATGCGGTGGAGCGCTGGTCGTTCATCTGGGCTGGTGGGCTTCCTACCGTGAACTGTATCTCGACTTTCGTAGTATTTACAGCAAGTTGTTCCTACATGATGAGTTCATAGTCCTACTTGGACGGACGGTCCGGCCATCGTTCTTACAAGAGACGTAGCCTCGTGGGTTTCTTTCGATGCGTATATAGGTTAGACTTCTCTGAGTTATACGTGGGAGTCGCAGGTCCAAGTCCTCAGCGGTCTTGTTTACCGCCGGGCATATTGTCCCCCGTGGTGCGACGGATGCCGAAGAGGTTTGAAGTGAGCTACTTCCGGCCATGCGATCTTAACGAGAGAACCAGCCTCGTTGGTTTCTTTCGATGCGTATAGAGGGATTATCGACTTTTCGTTACATTGGAGTCGCAGGTCCAAACGTCCTCAGCGTCTTGTTTAACCGCCGGGCATTTGTCCCCCGTGGTTGCGACGGCAAGTAGCCAGGACCTGTCTACCTCTGACCTGAGCCAGTATAACGGCTAACCTGCAAGCCCATTTGCGGCAGCAGAGCTAGCTGCCGAGTCCTACACAAATATGTATCCCTTTTGCATCGGAGGTTGCGCGGGTTGACGGGGACGGCGGTGGACGGGACCGTGAAGATTGGGGTCGCAGATACTACAGGTCCTACGGTCAAAGGGTGTAAGTTTCAACGTTTAGTTTGGGAAGACGCTCCGGTTCCCTGGCGAGCCTGTAGTAGCGTTAACGTACCGCGTCTATGAGGCGATATGCACGGTCAGAGCGGTTATGGCGTACATCTATGCCGTACAGCGTATCCGAGGGGCTTGGCCGCCGCTCACGTTTTACTGTGGTTTCGGCTGAAGGTGGCGGGGGCAGTCTACGGTTCTCTCCGCAACCCGTATGGCGACCACTCTACAAGCCCGATTGCAGCCGGCAGAGCCGCCGAGCCACTTTACGATGCACTATTACTTGTAATAATAGTCGCGTGGGAGGCTCCCTCTGCTAATCGCTAACCGGGACGGCGGGGGACGAGATAACGAAATTTGGAAGCCGGAAGACAGAGCCGGCGGCCATGTACTATATCGGGGCGACCTCTAGTGGGGAAGTGCGCGGTATAGTAAGAGATAACGCCACGAGAGCTACCATTACGACGACACCGCAGCGGCCACTCTCGCTCGAGTTCAAGAATGATTCCGCACCTTGTTTGTGCCGAAAAGATTTGATCCAATGTTAACCCATTCAGAACTGAAACCAAAAATACCACACTAATTCCAAGTAGTTTGTTCCCAAATATGTGGGACCAGTTTCTAAGTTCTTGAGGGGTTAAGGAAGTTTGGGTAATACAACTCTGCACCTGACCAGTTATCACCTACAGAGACAAGACAACGCAACAACGAAGTATGGGCGGGACCACGGGCCGGCGCAGGAGGCCTCATCCAATCCAATACTTACATTAAATGATCTACGGTAGGGAGACATAATACATTTGTAAAATGGCGATTGCATCAGAGGGTCCAAAATAATGGAACCACGGATTCGATCACAATGTATCAGGATTGGTATCACAGAGAGGTCAGTTCTCTTCTTCGCTCCCGAAACCTCGTGAGCAGAGTTGGTCAAGAAATTCTTGAGACCATCCCACCCACCCAGCAGTAGTATTCATAGTTTTGTTTTTTTACCCAGATCATTTACAAGTGCTAACCCGGCGCTGAGTATACGCCAGCCAAGCGTCCACTCAGCGCGGGGGGACATACCAGGCGAGGACCCTCTGCCGGCGCAGGAGGCCTCATCCAACCCAATACTTACATTAAATGATCTACGGTAGGGAGACAGAATGCATTAGCAAAAAAGAAGCTGCGCGTAAAACACAAAACAGGGGGGGGGGGTGTACTTCATTTTCATGCATCCCCCCCCCTCCCGCCCCTTCCACCTCTGTCCCCCTGGCGACCCGATCGGCTGTCTCTGTCCGCTTGCCTGTGCTTATTTAGCAAACTGACATATATGCCTTGCCGTTTATATTCGTTTGGTTATTTATATTTGACGTCCCGCTCTGCTGTTTCTAATGTCGGCGACCAGAAGCTGCCGCTTGCACCGTGTTGGGGTTGGAAAGTTCTCTTGTTGTTTCGGTTGCTGTTTGTTATTTGCTTGCGTGCGTGGTTGCTTTCTTGCTTTTCTGCATGCTTGCTTGGCTGCTCGTTGTTGGTAGTGTTACTGTTCGTTTTTGCTTGCGTGCATACTTTTTTTGCTGACCTATTTGCTTTCCTGTTAGCTTGCTTGCATGCTTGCATGCTTGCATGCCTGCTTGCCTGCTTGCCTGCGTGCTTGCTTACCTGCCTGCTTGCATGCTTGCTTGCCTGCGTGCTTGCTTGCCTGCATACTTGCTTGCCTGCTTGCTCGTGTGCTTGCTTGCCTGTTTGCTTGCCTGCTTGCTTGCCTGCTTACGTTCCTGCCTGCGTTCCTGCTTGCTTGCGTACATGCCTACTCCCATGATCGATCCGCAGGGACTTCGGCAGCAACTCGACCACCACCTCCGGGCAGACAAGAAGCCAACCACCAACGGAGTGGCCGATGAAGCAGCGTCTTCGTGGCGCCTTAGTGCCCCTCCCCTGGTGACTACCTACGCCCCTGCTCCGGCCGGGGGGGGTGGGGTAGCGCAAACGTTCCAGCGGGACCTGGCGGAGGCTAGACCTGGACCTGGGGCCGGAGCCGGCGCTGCAGCTGTCCCACATGTCACCGCCGCCACCTCGACGTCTTCCGCGGAGTCTGCTGCCGTTTTCGTCACCGCTGCTGCTCCTGCCGCTGCTGCCTCTTACGCTACCGCTACCGCCACCACCGCTCCTTCCGAGGGGGCTCCGGAGATGACAATCCCTGCCGCTGCCGTTTCTGCTGCTGCAGCTGCCACCACCTCTCCTTCCGAGAAGGTTCCGACGTTGGACGGCCGGGCTGCAGCGCCGACGGTGAAAGACAATGGCCCCGCTGGTCGTCTGGGCGGGGAGGAGCGAACCGCTGCAACGACTGCGGGTGCGGGAGTGGAGAGTGCGCGGGTCTTGTCGGAAAGCACTGTGGAGCCGAC
>MEHQ01001309.1:31765-51082 GCA_008828725.1 Saccharina japonica | reverse complement strand
CACAATACCCGGGGTACCGGTACAACGTGTTTGTACCTGCCCGGAACTTCTGTGAGTTCTGTATGCCCGGGCCACAATACCCGGAACTTCTGTGAGTTCTGTAAGGGTTTTATACCCTAACCCGGAACTTCTGTAAGTTCTGTAAGACACCCATACCCTGACCCTAAATCCACAAACCCTACAGAACCTGACCTTGAAAAATTACAAAAACTGACTGACAAATATATGATATACTGGTATATTTTAACGTTCGAAAAACGACTTGGAAAAATAGAGTGAGGGATTTGCATCCAAGATCCGTATTCCCAAAGTTCAGCGAAAGCGCTCGAATGAAACAAATAAAACTAGAAAAACAAAACTTTAAAAAACGGAGATGAGGAATAATAAGGAGATTCTCTCTGTGTCGTGGTTTTTCTACCAGACTGACTGCTGTGCACAAAGAGTCCCTCTTCTGTCAAAATTAAAAATTCCACACTAATATTACGTAACAATAGATCAAGTCATTAATTAAGCAATAATGTTATCCACCCCTACGCGTACCCTCCTGATATTAACTAATGTCACATCTCCTCCGAGGGCGTACACCTGTCTCTCCAGTTCGACCAACTGCACTACCACCAATCACCGCCGTGGTACCGGCTTGATATCTTGATATACATTATTTCCCATCCTCTCTTTCAATCATGCCAACGATTCAATACCTCTCCACAAACAAACCCCAGATTTCCTTAATTCAATCTTCCACACTTCATTCAATTCGTTGTTTGTTCGTTTGTTTTTAGACTGTAAAATGTTGCAGTGGTACGGGCTTTGGAAGGCCGGTAATTACCTCATTACTAATAGGTAATTGGGCGGTTTCGTATAAATAAGTTGGATGGCATTCGTATTCGGGATTTATAAGATCGGAAGGGCCACATACTTGAAGTCCTTCCGAGCCAGATAGATGTCATCTGTCTCTGGGAAATAGTAAAAGCTGCTTCTCGTCTACTTTTGATTCTGGGCGAAAGTGAGTAACACGAAGGGTGCTTATTAAATAATAGACAAACCTGCAAGGAGATACTCTGTGTCTCACCCAGTCATATAACACGTGGCGTCGGCGTTTTTTCCAGGTTCCTAGCCTATAGCCACTTAGAGGTGTGGGAGGAGTTTGGAGGAACCGCATCTTCGACTCATCATGTTCTTGTCCGGGGAACTGGGATTTCCCCGTTTTTCTCATATGTCTGCATATAGATACGGCTCATCAGGGCGGGCTAGTGTAATGGTATGGGCTTGAAAGACCGGTAATTACCTCATTAATGGGTAATTGGGCGGTCTCGTATAAGTTGGAGGGCATTCGTATTCGGGATTTATAAGATCGGAAGGGCCATACTTGAAGCGCTTCTGGCCATAATAAAAGTTGCTTCTCGTCTCTACGCTTGATTCTGCGCGAAGGTGGGTGAGTGACACCAAAGGATTAAAAAGGATGCTTAGTAAATCATAGAAAAACCTGCAAGGAGATAGATGCTCTGTGTCTCACCCAGTCATACGTATAACACTGTTGTCATTTGTGGCAGTCGTCGATGACAAAAAAAGGAGGGGTGGACAAAGGGTGATAGTGGATCTTTAAAATGGGGGTATTTGTCTCGGTAGTAGTAATGTTGACCCTCAGATCGAACCCTAACCCGAACCCGAACCCTATGCCAGTGGTCAGTGCTTGCTTGGCCAATCAGAGTGCCTAATTAGCTACCTTAGGAAGATCCACTAACAGTGTCTGTCCACTACTGAAAAAAAAAGAAGAAAAAAACAAGATCGGCAGTCTCCAGATAAGTAAGGGTTGGGATGGATGAAGTTAATTAATAAGACCAAACAAACGTTATAGTACCACTTTGTGGCTCTTTTTTCTTCCCGGCTTTTATTTCTGCGTTTGGACCTTCGGCTGCCTTTAGGACTGCACTCGCTCGCTCCCGTTCTGGACTCGAACTACAGTACAGTACTGCTGTGCTTGGAATCCGAGTTAAGCATACGTAGATTTATATATACTATATAATGTATGTGTTACGCGCAGTACAATACAGTACCAAAAGAGTTGATGGAGAAAGGGTGTGTCGGCTGTTTTTTTTTCATGTCCACAGAGAGAGCAGCAGCTGGTGACTACGTACCTTTCTTTTTTACGTTCAGATCGGCCGTCCGCCTTTTTTGTTCAGCAGAGTGGCCTGCGCGTCGACGTTTGAGGTTCTGCAGTGGAGTCGTCGAAATTGCTCGAAATATTTGGCGTCCACAAAAATGAGACAAACAATACCCCCCAACTCCCAACTGATACGTTTGCACTTTACTCGCTTGCGGGCAGTTACTACTGATGTACCGCTCCTCACAAGCACACACAGCCCCCGTAAATTTGAAGCTCACTCCTGATGGCATGTGTGGGTGCGTCGAGTGCGCCAGACACGAGTCGTAGGCAGCGAGCAACGACTCAAGGGGTGTTTTCGTAAAGTCGATGCTGCGAGCTAGCAGCACAAAAAACAAGCATGACCGCCAAATATGTATTTTCGCGCGGGAGCCTACTGCTGTTACCCGGTACAGTACTGTGAGTACCATGGCTACATCACCTATGAAATCGCGGCTCTCACCAATGCCATGGAGCGCACGGCCATCGCTTACCTCCTGGTGAATAAATTGAAAACTACGTAATGGAGCTAGTTGACTGCTGTGATACTAGTCTGACGCACCCGAAAAATATGGGGGAGAAACCAACTACGTTCCCTTGAGAGGTATAATATTAATAGTAATTGTTAATGTTTGGTCCCAAAAAAGGGCTAAAAAGCTCTAGATTTTTTTATGTTTTTGTTTTTGGTTTCACTCGTTTTTGTTCGATTTGTGATCAATACTACTGCTGTACCTGGTATCTATTACGAATAAGAATTCGATCTATCCTTTAACGGGTTTTGCTTGAGGCCTGGCTGCTGTGTGGACAAGCATTTCAGAAAAGCGGAATTATATCTATTATATATACAGTAGTTCGTCTGATGCCCAAAAAACAATACTTTAATCAAGTGATATTTGATGCCCACTTTATCATAGCAACTTAGAGTGGAGCAAAAGCAAACAAAATATATATCCTTTTTTTTCTCCCACACATTCAAAGCACGCTTCTCCCTACGCCGGCATGCCCGGCACCGTCTTCTTACGTCGCAGGCTGGCATACTGTAGTACAACTCGTACGTGAGCCGTGCTTGTCGTCGTGGCCACAGCGATTCGCGGCTGCTCGTACGCACGAGTATTGCAGCAGTGCTGTTGCTACTTTTAATCTTTGCTGAGATTGTATCGTCCATCATCGCTCTGGTCGCCTACTCGTATCGTATGATACGTACGTCGCCTTCTGTCACCGTACGCGACGAAAGCACCACTGCTTTAGAAACGGACGGGGTCTCTGAAGGCCCCTGAATAACATCCCCTCCTCCTGCCTCTGCTCGGGTTCAAAGCCGTCCCGAGTTCGCGAAGCTTGGTCATGTTGCATGGCCTCGTTTACCAGGTACCAGGGCTGGTCCTGATGAGGAAAACATGCATAACCAGGCACCAGGTAGTAGGTACCAGAGAGCACCAACAACCGTCCTCGAGTCAAGGACCGCCACCACCACCACCACCACCACCACCAGCTGAGCACCAGCAGCAGCAGAAACGTGTCGCTGGTGGTGGTGGCGGTGGTTGTCTTTGCTGGTTTGGGTTTTACAACAAATCTCGATCACTCTCCAAGGGATGGCAAGAAATAGTCCATTTTGTCGAATGCGGCGCAATACTCGTACGTAATGTGATACCAGGTATCATAAGACCAGGCTAGACCGGGCCGCGAGACACCATCATAGCTCTTCGACGATACATCACGTTCAGAGCGATGCTCAGGTGACATGCTCACGTGACATTCTCATGAGCCTGCATCATGCTCCATCATGCTGTCTGTGCACGTACGTACGTGCGTACGTACGTACATACAATGTGCCTGTTGTATATATGTACGTACGAAAAGTGTGTTAACTACGTAGGCTGCTGCAGCAGTGCGACGACCACACTGCTGACGTACGTATACCCGGGGACACGATCAGCGCATTCCCGTATTCCCGGGGACACAATGTACCCCTCCCAGGGGGGGGGGGGGTTAATATGTCATCCCCTACGTAGCAAAATATTTACTGCTGTCTGTGCACGTATGAAAAGTACGTATCACATGTATGTATATTCGAACACATTGCTGCCGTACGTATACCCGGGGACACGATAAGCGCCTTCCCGTATTCCCGGGGACACAATGAACCCCTCCCAGCCTCCCAAGGGGGGGAGGGATAATATGTCATCCCGAGCAAAATATGTACTGCTGTCTGTGCACGTACGCCGTATGAAAAGTACGTTCGTATATACGGACGTATATCCCAGCTGTTTTATCTACTACCATGACGGCAGTGCTCGTAAATCCGCCCTGCAGGGCGGATTTATGAGATCTGCCTCGCTTTTTTGTACTGTTTTTAGTGCGGATTTACGCGCGCTGCTATATAGTAACATGGTACAGGTAGTGTCGTACGTATCAGATGGTACGTATGGTACGTGCGTTCAATGTGCCTACTGCCGGTCGCCCCGGTGGTCTAACAGGTAGCCACGAAGCCTGTTAGCGTTGGAGGTCGGGGGTTCGATTCTCCTCGTATGGAGATTTTCATTCTCAAAATGACACCAACTGTCGAGAGCGCATACTATAGCGTGGGTAAGCACAATTCGACGAAAGTTGACGAGGGAAGAAAGTGCTGAAATCTTCTCGCGATAAAAAGCAAGGCAAGCACCGTAGCGGGGGAGGAGGGAGAAGAGCCTACTTTGTGACCCCGGATCTGAGTTACGACTAGGAAGGAGAGAGAAAGGAAGGGCGAAGATAATAAATGGGATGGACAAAAAAAAACTGTACGACGTACGTACGTAACACAGCCAGCAATCAATACTGCAGAGTAGTATTTGTGCCCTATAATATGTTTCACGAAAAAATCGGTATGTACATATGCATGCATGCACGAGTCAAATGATCTCGATCATCAGCTCAGCCAGTCTCGCGAGCGATTTTGCAAGCCCCTTTCGCGATGACCGCGAGATAGCCGACATCAGCAAACAACGTGCTCGCAGGAAGCAGCCAGCCCCCCCTGGCCACATCTATTATAATTATTTTTTCCATCAAACAACCCGCATTGATTCGGAGTCAATCCCCATATTTTCTATTTCCTTCACCATTCACCATATATTTGTATTCCTATTAACCCTTATAGGACTGGAGTCCCGTTTTGGGGACAAATTACTTAGAATTAGAGTGGATTGTCCCCACACCGGGACTGCAGTCCTAAATGGGTTAAGAATATTCGTAGTCAATTTGTTTCCTATTTATTGCTACGTATTATTTTTAATTTGAGCCTCCATCATCTCCATTACTACTTGCTTTAATGGCCCTACCGCCGTGGGGGCGGGCGGGAGGGCCTCTTATTCCCTAGTACTACATATAGGCTCATTGCAACCCCTAGTAAATATGCACACAATCATACATACATACTCCGTCCGTGCCTGCTAGAGCTTGAGAAGGCGGTAGTTAGTGCCAGGATGGGCAGCACGATTAAACGCTGACAAACATGAAACGCCATGCGATTGACCAAAAAAACAAAAAACGCAGGACTTGGGATTACCCATGCTAACAGACATCAAGCAGCAGCTAAACCGCATGCAAAACGAGAGCGCGGCTTCGGCAAGCCGGGACACCGACGTTTTAGCGGAGGTGATTCGCAGCGAGATCCAAAAAGCGATGATGGTCAGCGTTGGGAGTGGGGTCACTATCAAGGACATCATCGATGCAAAGGTCGCGCGCATTGAAGGCGATACCTACCACGAATGCAAGAGGTGAGCGTGCGTCGTGAATCGTTTTGCGCGGGGCGGGGGGGGGGGGGGTACTCATTTGCTCCTTGCCTTAGTACTCAAACAATTGACTACGCGTATCATTGGCGGGGGGGAGAGGCGTACTCGGTTGTTGCTTGCCTTACTCATTTGACCATTGACCACACGCAACGACGAAGGGGGGGGTAATCGTGATCGAGAGGGGTCGGTTTGAGTTTAGGCTTTTGAGGAAGGCATGTCTAGGCCGCTTGAATGCTTAGGGATGCTAAAGTTGAAGTCTCGGAAGTTAGCCAGAATGGGTCGAGATCCTATCAAGAAAAGTCACTACTATGTTACACGTGGGGGCGTTTCCGTGTAACCTGATGTTGGCGCCTTGGCGCAGTTCAGGGCTCAACTAATGCACTGCTGCAAACCTTGAAAAATCTCATTTTGGGTCACACGGGTTCCTGCGGTGTAGCAAGGCAAATATCCTTAGTAGCCCAATCGTGCCAGTGGCGGCGAAATACTACACAAAAGAGGGCGCCTCTGTTAGCTCGATCGGCTATCATCAATCTTAGTAAAAAAACGAAACTAGGGTAAAATAGCGTCAACCGCAAGCGTCTACCGCTCCGTGCTCGCTGCACGACTATCATACCCCAGGGCTCCTCCAGCAGAAACGGCGGTCGCAGGCGGCGCTGAAAGGGGGCAGGCGGCATCCGTGGGCGCGCCTCCATCGAAGAAAGTTGGTTCGATGGTGATGATGCTCGGGAGGGTGCGATACGATAAGCTAAAGGAAAAGGAAGTCCTGGGGCAGGGAACCTTCGGAGTCGTGCTGGCGGGCACGTACGAAGGCAGAGAGGTCGCCATCAAGAGAGCCAGGGGTTGTCTGGGGTCCACGCAAATCATAGAGGCTTTCAGGTGTGGCGCGCGAACGCAGCCTGTGGTGTTGTGGATGCATGGGTTATTCGTGGAATTTGCTGATTCCTGGAATAACTCAAGTATTGGTTTATCTCAGCAGAGAGCCACTACGTAGAGACCCGAAGTTCTGTACACCGTTTAGTACAAGATTTCGCGCAACAGATAACAAGAGAATAAACTCGCGACGGCACAACACCGCCGAGATACGATCACTACGCCGAAAACATTTATCAGCACTTTATTTTCGCTGCGTATACGGTGAAGAGGAGAAAAAATTATCCACGAACAGCCGTCTACTATTTTATCCTTCTGCGAATTCGATGTGTTTCCCGTTCGTGCTTCCGCAAACGTTAATGGGATCGCGTTTTCAGCACTCACCGTTCTGAACTTTGAAACGTCTCATAGAGATAATGATCCGAGATCAAGCTGGTTTCATCAACACGGTGCGCACGCACGAGTATCACGCCCACTCCTTTGTTTCTGTATTTATTTATGAGCAAGACAAGAGGTGGAGATCCAGTACGCCATGCGCCACGCGAACATCGTGGAGGTGATCGCCTTCGGATTGGGGGACGCGGAACGCCCGCCATGCCTAGTCATGGAGCGCATGCACGAGAGTCTGTACGACCTGCTTGGCGTGCAAGGTATCGACTTGGACCCTGTGTCGAAAGTCAGCATCGTGCAGGATGTCAGTGAGGTATGTACGCAGCCATTGGCTACGTATCCGTGTAGCTGCGGAATAAAAACTCGCGCTGTCAGGACACGTTTAGACCAGCTGTGCGGCTCTCGGCTATCCTTGGCAAATATCGAGCACTATTGTAGCAAACCCTTGGATCCATACCGGCGGGCATGCGTGCGTGTGAAAGCTTACTCGCTGCGTGCCTGAAGCTGTACTATTAATAGGTACATAGAAAGACTTGCACAGGCAATCAGCGCAGTACTGCTCCGGCTGACGACGAGGCATAGAGTGCTCTGCGCTTAAATGCCGTCAGTGAGTATAGTTTCGGCGGACGGCAAGAGAGGGTGTTCTGGCTTGTGTCCGGTGTCATACCCGCTTGCCCAACGCACATACCCCGACCTATTCCCCTTCCACCACTGCTGCACCGCAACGTACAAACAGCAACAACGATTGCCCTCACCCATGCTTTAAGGTGCTGATACTGCACCACAAACGACTCGGAGCTTTCTCGTGTGAAAGTGATGGGGGGGGGACAAAGGGCCGATCGTATCCTATGTAGTTGCCACCGCTTACGTTGCCTCTTGCTGATGCATGCTGGCGATGCACACACACACCCCAGCACACCCAAAGCGTACGCGACGCCTGCTGCGGTAGAGGATTCACCGTGCTTCTTATGAGGGTGGTCACATGAGGAGTTCTATACCTCCCCCCAAGGCGTGTTTTTCGTAGGGAAATAAACTGCTCGTACCCGATGAACCAACACCAAGGACTAAACCGACAGGCAAACACACAAACAAACAACAACACAAGAAAGAACGTCCGACAAGCTCGGCTTAAAGGAGCCCGATCCTTCAGAAACCGTTTCAGCCAAAACAAAATATACCTTTATCGTAGAATGCGTCACGCGCACGAGGAGAGCGGGCGTGCAAAAGCGCTGCCGCCAGCCAGCACAAGCACTCACAAGCACCTCACCAGCACTCACTCGTGTCCACCACCGCACAAAACAGGGCCTGCGGTTCTTGCACAGCCGCGGGATCGTACATCGGGATCTGAAAAGCCTGAACATTCTCCTTGACGACGCTTGGACGGCCAAAATATCCGACTTCGGCCTCGCCAAGGTCAACTCTAGCATCGCCACCGCCACCGGTGGCGGCTTCTACTCTAAGGTTCGAAAGTTGGGTGGGTGGCCAGTTGGTCGATTCTCTCGACGACCATTCCACAGACGTGTCGGTCGGCACTCCCTTCGAGCGCGCGGATTGTCGTTCAGAGCGTCTCTGTCCGTGCCGCTAAAATGTTTCAACTCGTCGGTTTTTTGTGTTTTTGGTTTCCTGGATGCGTGGACCTTAACTATTTTCCCCCTCTGCCATTCGGTTCGTTCCCGCTGTTTTGATGCTTACCGCAGTACAATTGGCTGGATGGACGCGTCAATAGTCCGATTGCGATGTGTGCACTGCTGTATCCCTTCTTTCACAGCAGGGGCTCCGCACGAGAAAAGTGTAATCCACTATCGTATTCTCGTTGCCGATATGCCATTGCTGTACGTTACTCTATAGTTAAGCACTCCGTCGAACGGCGCGCGCTGTTGGTGATGCTTCGTTCGTTTCAACCGTAAAGCAGCATTTGTTTTTTTCAATTGTTCATCGTTGTCTCCTCTGGTCCACTCGGTCAGGTGGGGTCGGACTTCTGGATGGCGCCTGAAGTCCACTCCAACCGCAAGGCCACTCGGGCGTCGGACGTGTTCAGCCTCCACGTTGTCATGTGGGAGGTAAGCCCCCTTCACCTTTTTTTCGGCATTTGGTTTTGAGCATACCTTGTGCCCCCCCCCTTCTTTTGTGGTGCCCCGGTGGCATGCAGAAAACCAATCCTGTGTTCAAACAGAATACCAGGTACCAGGTATGCTGCTGTTGGTGGTACACATGTATCTGATGTACGCACACGACCGCACGCGATCTACCAGGGCAGCCAATCCGAGTCCCACCATGGAGACCCTCGTACGACTGGGGACGCCGAAGGGGCAGTTCTCCTATTTCAGGAGACCACACAGGGAAGGGCTAAGGAGGGAAAACCGTATAATGTCGCCCTGCTGCTGGAGGATCTATCGTTTAGGGCTACAATATCATTGCAGTGGTAGTTGTGTACAGCAGGTGCTGGTTATATCGGTGTCGTTACTACTGGCTGCTGTTTTTATTTTTAGTTTTCGAGGGGGGGTGGTATGCCACGACCTCCCACCTGGTATTATTAAGTAGGGGTAGAAACCGTTCGTGTCGGCATGCCGACAAACTTCATTGTCGAGAGAACTCACCAACGGAGCGTAACAAGAGAAAAGCTCACTGCTTGTCTGCTGTCAATATCCATTACCCCCATCATATCTGCGACAATCTTAAGTTCCTCTTCTTTTCTCCCCCCCCCCCCGTATTCAACCTCGCCTCCCCCCCCCCCCCCCCCCCCCCGCCCATCCATCCCCGTCGACCACTCCGCGCTCTCTCCCATGACACTTATCACTTATCTCCATGTGCCTCGGCAAACCGCCTTCCCACTCAACAAGGTCCTTGCTCAAGAAAGAGCGGGGCATGGCAAGCCCATCGGAGAGCGGTTGCAGACCAACCCCACCGCGCGCCTCCCGCCCATGGACATGGACTGCTCCGCGGCCGTGGAGAGCAACTTGAGGAACATCGTCGACAGATGCGGCTGCAGCGTGCCGTCCGAGCGGCCGAAGATGGACGAAGTGAGGAACACTGACTGCTGTACCGCATTAACGCGCAAGATAACAACATAAGACACACAGCCTAAGGCCGAACGACTTTCAGATACGAGGTTCTTCTCGAAACTGCAGTAAGCGGGGGGGGGGGGGGCACACAACGAGATAGGGCGGCGTTGAGAAGATGCCAGTCGGGAGTTTGTTTCCGTACAACACGTCACGCTCGGTGTTTGCACCCTGACCGTCGGTAGAAAAATACTCAGCGTGGAAATTCGTCCAAGGAAGTGCAGCTTCCTTGTTGTACGATATATTGTACTTCGTATTATTAGTATTATTATTATTATTATTATTATTATTATTATTATTATTATTATTATTATTATTATTATTATTATTATTATTATTATTATTATTATTATTATTATTATTATTATTATTCTATTTGCCATCTGACAATGTGCAGGTCTTATTTCAGTCATATCATACCATTCACATACACCTATCTCAACCAATCATGAATCATCCCTGAATACTAGACAAACGTATACCAATAGTAATGCCGTCCCCACAATGAATGGCTTTACCGACTCCTCGCCGACGTTTCATCAATCAAAACCTGAAAGGGTGATACATCGGAGGGTGGAAGGCTGCAATAGCTGGATGGGGGGCATACGGAACGCTTTGTATGGATAATGATAGTGTTTGCCGTTTTGTCGAACCATCGACCACGATTTTTGTTTTCCAAGTGTTCGAAGAAGACTTGCAATCCTTCTGCTATTTCCTCAGGTGTGTTTCGCTGCGGAATTTCGATCGAAATCAACTTATTGTACGTATTTCCGGCAATATCCCCCAAGACTGACGCCGCATCGTCGTTTTGCGTACTACAAAGAAAGCCGAAGTATTTCAAAGCGCGCGATGATTAATGTATACCTTGATGCTTTCGTCCTGCGCACAGGTGTGCTCAGTGGTGACGGCAGTTCTTGACCACCTGGAGAGCCCTCAGGAAAACCCTCTTGAAGAGGTTGCCGCCGTCCCTGCCCCGCAGCCGCAACTGCAACCGCATGAAGAGGAACGGCAGCAGCAGGATCAGCAGCAGCAGGATCAGCAGCAGCAGCAGCAACGAGAGCAGCGACCGCCAGAAGAACGACAAGAGCAACGAGGAGCAGAGGCAAGTGAACAACACGATGAACACGTCTCAACACAAGAACAACAAACGCACCAGCGTCAAACGCCACAGCAGCACCACCAACAACAACCACCACCACCACCACCACAAGAAGAAGAAGAGGGGGGAAAACAAGAAGGGGGAAAACAAGAAGAACGAAAAGTACAAGAAGAAGAGCAGAAAGAAGCATCGACAGAAAAGCAAGGACCACAGCAGGAACTGCAGCAAGCCCAACAGGAACAAGGTGAACAAACCAAACGTCAGCAGGAAGAACGCCTGGAAGACGAGCGCCGAGGAGAACAAGAAGAAGAAGAAGAAAAAGGAGGAGAGGAGAACAAACAGAAGCAGGAGCAGAACGAACAAGAAGCAGAACAAGATTCACAAGAGAACGAGCAGGAGGAGCAGGAAAAGGAGCAACAAGAAACGGAACAAGATGCACACGAGTTCGAACAAGAGCGGCAGAAAAAGAAGCAGCAACCACAACCGAGAAAGGCTTCCCCCTTGTTCATGGGGCGGTTGCGACGAACGAAGAAAAACCGGGCCCCCCGCGACGACAAGCGGGGAGGGGCGACTCGTGTCGAACAGCCGAAACAAGAAGAACCCCAGGACGAGCAAGACTCAGAAACGCAGGGCGAACAACACGAAGATCAAGGAGAACAGCAGGAACAGGAACAGGAACAACCAGAGCAACAAAAAGAGGAGGAGGAGAAGGAAGCAGGACCACAAGAAACAGAGGATCCACAAGGAGAAGCAAAGCACGAACAGTCAGAACAGCAAGAACGGGAGCGTTCAAAACGCAACCCCTCCTTCATGAAGCGCCTAGGTCGAAGGTCGAAGAAAGACCGCCCCCACGGGACGACAGGCACGGGAACGGGGGAGACGGCTGTCTTGAGCGTTGGCAGCAACGCCTCTTCGTCGTCATCGTCGAGCACGTCCAAGCCTAGGCCCGAGCAAAGACCCCGTCAGTCTCTCGACGGGACGTCACGACCAGCGTTGGTCACGCCAACGGCGCGGAAAGTTTCCTCCATGGGTGCGTGCGTTCGGGTAGAGGTTTTTTTCTTTCAGGCGTGAGCGAGTTGTGCGATAGATGTGTATGGAGGAGACCGGTTGTTGGTATGGTGGTAGGGTTTGTGGGTTTTGGTGTTGTCGCCGGCGCCTCGGTTGAGGTTTTGGTTGTACGGGCTCTCTAGACGAGCAGTTTCCATGAGTCCCCCATGATAATATCCGATGCCATCGCTTGCGGCTTGAGGCTTTTGTTTAAATTGTAGAACGCTGGTAGGGGGGTGTGAAGGCGGACAGCTTTTTTCAATTTTTTTCCGTGCAATCAAAAACACTACGATTAATAATTGTTCGGGTAATCGTACAGTAGTAGAACCGTATGCGTTTCATGTTCCTTCTTGTCGTCGACTCAGGACGAACCACCTACGCATTGCCGTTTATTTTTGTACAAGCCGTACGCCTTGCCCCGACCGCCCCCTCCCTGACTGACCCCTCTCGCTCTCCGCTTGTATCTATATATCTCAACGATGACACCACAAACCAAAATGATAAAAAAAAAGGCTCGCCACAGCCGACCCAGCACGACTCTGGGGACGAACTGCCGCCACCGTATGTCTCCAGCGAGTCCGAGGCTTCCTCCCCAGTGACGGCGAAACGAGACAGGCGGACTGACCGAGCCGTGTTGTTCAAGTTGCTGCGCCAGTGGTCGCCCTCCTCTGCCACCAACAACTCCACGGCGCGCTCGGCGTGGACCCACTCGACCGGGTGGGGCACGCGCATCGCCATGGGCGACTGGCACGGGGTTTGCACGCGATACGAGGATGACGAGGAGGGGAGGTATGAGCGGGTAACGGCGATGAAGCTGCCGATGAATGGTCTTTCCGGTAAGTGGAATGAGCGGTCTGGGGAGTTTATACTCCTGGTGGCGTGCGTGTGTATTCAACCGATGGGTGTTCGTTCTTGTGTCTGCGTGCGGTATATATGGTTGTTTTTGGGGCGGGAGTCCCGGGTTCCGCCGTATGGATTCCGCTTGGGCAGGATAGATTAAGATGTTCTGCGTAGGGAGTACTGCCGAATGTCGGCGAGGCGTCTAATGGAGGACGACCCCTCTGAACGTCTGCGACGATTTTGCCGGATTGCTGATACAACCTCAAAAGGCAGTAGAATTTTCACGGCTCAGAATGCCGCCCGCATGGACTATTGGACTGGGGCTCGCTGACTGGGCGGGGCCACACGCGTAGTCGCCTGAGAGACGTCAGTGGCCCCTGGGGGAGACCGGCGAGTCTCACAAGGGCCTTACATTCTATTCGGGCGGGTCAAAGCCGCGTGTTGAGCATGTCAAGTGCGTGTTGACGGCTGCCAGCCGTGCTGTATGTATGTTGAGTGTCGAACAGAATACCACAAACAAACGACGTATTCTTGCGCTAGCGAACACCTCCCGTTTGTTTTTGGAGTGAAGCGCACTACAGTTACAGCAGTTTTTAAGCAAACCCACTATGATTTGTTGCCGTTCGCCATTCGACAATGTGCCCAGCATGAGCTTCAACATAAATCCCTCAAAGACATTCCCAGAAAGAAATTTCAAATAAACCAATTATCTCGCGCGTGTGCCGAACCATGCCCTCGGATGTTGTTTTGCCCGGGGGGGACGGAAGGTGACCTGCTGGAGGGTGTGACCACGCTGGACTGCTTGGTCGACCTCGACCTCAAGGACAACCACCTCACTGGTGAGCGTGCGCGTATGTTGTACGAGTACGATGTACGAGTGTAGCCGTGCTTTCGCTCTCACTCTCGTTCCCACAATGAAAAACCGAATGTCGCCTGTATCCGTATTGATTCCTGGCGGAGCGTGTGTCGTGCGCAACTTTTTTTGTCTTTGCCTCTAAAAGAAGAGGCCCGTCCTTTTCGTTCTATGGCCAAAGGTCTGGAATGTTCTCGATAAACGCTGTGGGACACAGTCAGTACACACCCCTCGCTGTACGTGGCCTAGCTCTTGTCTGGTGTTGTTACGGCGACCGAACCTGCGCTTTTGACGTCGCGATATCCTTACGTAACGCCAACACCAACATCTACAGTAGTATCTTACGGCCGGAGGTTGCACGATTTTCCCTTGCCGTCTGCTCTCTCCGGCGTAATCAAACGGCGCCCTTGCCCTCCGAAAGCATGCAATCAGCCTCGATAAATGGTTCACACGTCGAACAGATTATCGATTTTCCCACTTCATGATCTAGAAAATTCAGGGCAGATGATCTGTATGATCTGTATGATATGTATGATCTGTATGATCTGTATTATCTATATGATATATAGCCCATGTCGCCGGGTGGGAGCGGTAAAAACCTGGCTGCATGACCCCTCGTAATAAGATTATGTTTCCTGGGTTGGATAGATACTACCAGTATATGCAGGAGTAGCAGCAGCCCCTGCACAACATCTGACTACGGCAGGTTTTAAGATCTACAGTAGATTATCTTCAGCAGTAGATCGTTTCATCTGTCCGCCGTGTGAAAACGTTTCGCTCTGGACTGCAACGTTCGTTTACGGGCGGTATCACACCACGAAGAAGCACGAAGAAGGCGTTCGACGACTGAGGTTGACGAGGATCAACCACGATGGCATGTCGAAGGAGGAGGAGGAGGAGGAGGAGAAGAAAGCTTATATCGTCGCCCCGCAGTCGATTAAAAGAGTGCACGGAAAACACACCCACCCGTCTTCTCTCTATATATATGTATACATACGTTCTCCTTCGTGTGGCCGTCTTCCGTCGACTAGCGACGGTGAAGGAGCAAACCCAACCCGGGCCGTCGCTTCCTTTCGTTGTCGCTGTATGGTGTTACGGGAGGGCATAGTAAATAGGGGACTTACCCTGACATAAAATCCTAGAACTCTTTCGTATGGGAGGCTCTTGCTGATGGGAGGGCCGGTATAAAAAGGAATGGGCCTGTTTGTAAACCCGCGGGTTACGCATAATATTTGCAACCCCTATTGATTTCTGAAAAACCCGAGAGGCACTGCCGTAAACCTAACCCTAACCCTAACCTTATCCCAAACCGTATACACCACCTCTACCCACCTAGCCCTGCCCCTAACGCCGAATCATGCCCTCAGGCAGCTGCATAGAACATAGGTGCAGATTCCAACTTGAGTACCAACCACTCAATCGGTCGGACTCACAGCTGACGTGTTGTATTAAACCTAAGGATTAGTAAGCCCTAAGCAGCACTATCCGAGGGCACGATTCGGGGTCAGGGGCAGGGACAGGGGGTAGGGGTAGTGTATACGGTTTAGGTCAGGGTTAGGGTTAGCGGGTGCCTCTACTATTAATAGAAGGCTTTTTCAGCTAGGGGTTACAAATAGGCGCTCCCGTACAAAGGGTATCGTCGTGCCCGGATGGATGTGGGAACATCTGGATGAATGTCGCGAACTGCTACGAGTATATATGAACAAAGTACTGTACCGTTTTTGGGAGTTGTGCCGTGTTTTGACACGTGTGCCTCGTACTGCGATAGGGAGGGGGGGGGGGGGGGGGGGGGGGCGGGGGAGGAAGCGACGCCTTGGGGCGGCCAGCCGCCCTCCCCGCCCCCCCCCCCCCCCCCCCTGTTGCAGCGTCGCGCGCAACTACTGTGTGTATGTACGCGTTGTTGTGCGGCTATCATACGTGTACCTCGTTCCCTTGACTACGGCGTCGTCCCAACTCTTGACCCATGTCCCCGCACCCCTGACCAGGCGTGCTCTCTGCCTCCATCAGAAACCTTCGACTCCTGGAGACCCTCGACCTCTCGGGAACCAAGCTCACCGGTACGGATTAAGCGTTTTGGCAATAACCCCTCTCGCGTGTACAGACGACGTGCCTCACACCACGACGCACTCAGACGCACGCAGACACGCAAAACGCCTATTTTACTCGGAAGGATATTAGCCGGAGAAGGCGTACGAGCGGATGTGGATTATCTTATATGACACGCGTTGTTGCTGTGAGTCATTTCTAAATTTGGGGCGGTGTTGTTGTGCTGGTTGCGTGTTGCGGTTTTGGGCGTGTGCAGGACTCGCCTTTGGAAATATGTTATTTTCCCTCTTTCGCTAAATTAATTAATTGTAACCCCCCCCCATACCACGAACAACCTACCTATTACAATATGTAACTAACCCTCTTTACCTATATTATTTTATATATATATACAAGGCTTTCCTACGGAGTGGTCTTAATATAGTAAAGGCGACGCAAGAAAAACGGGTTACTTCGCCAGCAGCAGAGCGTCAACATAAAGCACAGCAGCAGTTGCAGCAGCAAAAAAGACAGAAGCAACAAACTGCGCTGCTGCATCTTCACCTAAAGCCGAGTAGTGCGTACTAAGCGTTTATTGTGTAGACGAAGAAGGAAACTAATAACAATAAACATTGTGCACGTAGATATATACGAACTCTCGTTTTATGTTTTACCATGCTGCCACCTGCTGGTCGGACATTTACGTACAGTACCTCCATAAATTATAGTACGTACTTTTATGCCGGTGTCTTCCTCTCCTTCGTGTTGCTTCGCCCGTGCAGCAGTTATCTGTTCTCTTGGGCACGCATGCTTTTCTTCTAGGGGTGCTTCTGACTCCGTGCATTTCATAATTCGTTTTATTGTCTTTTCGTCCTTACTCTTTGGTTCGGCTCGTGTCGATGTGTTCTCGTACCCTGTAAGTTGACATTTCACTTGCTTTACTCATTCATTTACGTTTAATTTGTTGGTTTTTCTCTGTCTCAGTCTGTGACCACGTAATAATTTGTATCGCTCTAAGATTAGGGATCAGGACAATGGGTGCATGTGATATGACTGGCCATACCATTACATGTACTGCTGCAGTTAGGTTGTAAAACGCATTGCAGGGTACAGTACGTAGAAAGAACGGGTTCCCTGTGAAGACAACACACACTGCTGTTTTATACATATACTATTAATAGTGGTACCCCGAACCACGCCAGGGCGGGGCCGGTATAAAGCGGACAGAAACAAAAGTACAAAATAAGAACTGGGTCACGATCCACACACGCAGTCGACCACGTATCAACCGACCCACCGACACCCACCCACCCAACCACGTACGTACGTGCGCACCAACCGATCGACACACACACGCACCAACCGATCCACCCATCCACAATCTACAACAACAGCAGAGTGAAATCAGTATACAGCAGCACCAGTACGTACAGCAATAATAATAGTAGTAGTCCTTATATAACCCATCTACAGCAGCAATAACAACAGCAGCAGCAGCAGCAGCAGTCCAGCAGTACGACTCGTACGTACGTACAGCGGACACAAACAGCCCTTGTACGTACAGCAGTGTAAACAAAACGCCGGCATGGATGCACAGCCCTTGTACGTACAGCAGTGGCCCTTTTTTTTCTTTTTTTTTTCGGTCGATTTTTTTACGTCTGGCCTTTTTTATCTTGAAATTAGTGTAAAAGTGGCTAACTCGCGAAGTTATGGGCCGATTTCGATTTTGACCGAAGTTCTGGAGATCCATATTTTCACATCTGGGGGACTCTTTAGGAAAAAATTACTTGATTTTAGTATGGCCAGGAAAATTACTTGATTTTAGTGTGGATGCTTTTATCTTGAAATTAGTGTGGATTTTGGACCCGGGCCGCAAAGCCCTCCGAATACGCTGGGAGCCCCTCCCCTCCCGCGGGTTGATGTCAGTTGGGCTGTTTGCATAATACGTCATCAGTACAATACGTCAGTTTGGCTGTTACGTCAGTTGCTGTTTGCGAAGAGCTCAGTTGGCCTGTTTGAAGGGCTGGTTACGAAACGAAAGGTCTGTTTGCAAAGAGCTGTGTATCCGTTGGTCTGTACGGACAAAGAGCATCGAGTTACTACGGACCTCTAATCGTGAAAGAATAGATAGGTTTATATACTAGTAGGTTCTAGGGGTCGGGTTGTACCCTGGGTAGGGTTTTCATAGCCGCGCTTTTGGTTTTGCTGATTACTTCGTTGTGGGCATAGTTTTAAGTAGGCCGTGTTGTTGGTTGTCGACGCGAGGCGTTCGTTCCGGTGGGGAGAGCGCTCACGACCTCGATTTTACGCCTGAGTTGTGGTTACTTTCACCACCAATCAACATGGTAGCCATCATTTTTCAGGGGGTGTTACGAGACAGCACTTTTATCTTTGTCTGATTGCAGGTGAGGAAAATCATGCCAGGTACAGCACTACCACTCCCTCTATATAGGCGGGAAAAAAAGGACCACTTGATGCCCAATCTGTATAATATATACCCCCAACGGTCCTTATTAATCCGCCCGGCCAGAGCGGTGTATGAGCGTTGTTGTTGCGTGAGTGGGGAGCGTTCCCGAGAATGTGCAACTGATCATCGGGGGTACTGTATGGCGAAGATGGTCGTGCGATTTGCGGTGCGAAGGTTAAGAGAAAACAGGATCATACCATCCAGCAGCCCCACCGTGCTCGTAACACGCATACCAGGCAATAGATAAAAGGTACAGAAGCTACAAGGAGAGTAGTCCCTCTATATATACATATCTGTATTCTTCTGTTTTTATATGTTTTGCGCGACATTCAATGTTGCCGTTCGCGTGAGGCATATACATACATACGTGTTGCCCCCGCATGTTTCTTTCAACCGCGAAAAGTCGGTTGCAACCCAACTCTCGTATTTCGTACGACACACACACCGTTGCTCTAACCGGCCGGTTCGCTTCCGTGTTCGTCCTATCCTCTGTCGCAGAGATACACTTCTCATGACATTGCGTTAGCTCTGCCCGAGGGCTCTCCGAGCGTCAGACAACGTTGAAGATATACGTACTGCTGTTACAATGTAGCATATCGCCGTCAGCAAAACGCTTTCGCCACGCACGACATGCAACACCCTCGATCGCTATTTATGCAGCTGGGATTTCCCATGAGATTGTCTCGCACCAATCCGTACCACGTTTCGCTTGTTCGCTTTTCGGTCGTTGTTGTCGGTTGGGCTCTTGGCGGCGGGGGGG
>MEHQ01001309.1:0-30478 GCA_008828725.1 Saccharina japonica | reverse complement strand
CCGGGGGGGGGGGGGGGGGGGGGAAAAAAAGGGGGGGGGGGGGGGGGGGGGGGGGGGGGGGGGGGGGGGGAGAGGAAACTGCAAAAAAAAACAGCAGCTCAATTGCATCCTATAGGTGTCGGTTCAGGAAGAAATGTGCTTGTGTCGTGAAATGAGACTTGTTAATATTATAGTAGCATTACACATTAACTTTCTAACAACGGAACAACAACACCGCAGCATCGTTTACTATATTTAGCCAATCAGCGCTCGTTACTGGAACTGGAAGTAGTGAGGATTTATTCAGTAATCACTGGTCACCGCTGTTTCTATGTACACCTGTTATTGACAACTTCTTCCTCGTTGCTCTCAATTCCTATTTAGGCTTGACACCCGATCGAAAGCTAGAGCTAGAGACGCAATCTGACGAAAAGATGTTGTTCCATGTGTTTCGCCGCCGCCGCTACCGCTAACACTGCCCAAGATGCATCCCGACGGAGTTCGAGAGGCTCAAAGCTCTGCGGGTGCTTCGACTGGGCCACAACCGCCTGACCGGTAAGCCGTTGTCGGAATGATGCGCTTGTCGAAGCTATAATGTATATATATATATCTATAACCGGTAAGCCGTTGTCGGAATGGTGCGCTTGTCGAAGCTATAATGTATATATATATATAACCGGTAAGCCGTTGTCGGAATGGTGCGCTTGTCGAAGCTATAATGTATATATATATATAACCGGTAAGCCGTTGTCGGAATGGTGCGCTTGTCGAAGCTATAATGTATATATATAACCGGTAAGCCGTTGTCGGAATGATGCGCTTGTCGAAGCTATAACGTACATATATATATATATATATATGACCACGCACTTGGCCCTTGCACACGGTCCCGTTCGCTGCTAAGTGCATGTATACTATCATCATTGTTTGTGTTTTTTTTGCAATAAATAAATACATAATTGGTATATAGTTATATATATGTGACTACGGTAGAAGAGGTGAAGGGTCGCTTGAGAAGCTCCATACCCTACCTACCCAAAAACTGACTTTGGAAGAAAACGAAAGTTCTATAATACCCGATGCTCAATCCCATCGTCTAAAGTTTTTTAATGAAACATATGGCATCACAAGGATGAGATTCCGACAAATTTGGGGTAACCCTTATAGAACGGGAGTCCCGTTTTGGGGACAAATTACTTAGAATTAGAGTGGTTTGTCCCCAAAACGGGACTGCAGTCCTGAGAGGGTTAAGGAGCGCCGTCGTGAAGAAAAACAGATGCCAAAAAGTGCTACCTCTCTCTAAGTGTGGATGAAATTACAGTAAATAATTCATTTAACTGCCTGAGCTATATACGTATTGTGGATTAATTAATAATGTAGCAAAAGGGGGAAGATCAATGCATACGCTTGTAGCCGCAAGGGCGTTGCATGCGCCGAGTGCGATCAGAGCAAGCCAGGCTAAGCTCCCTCTCCCTTGTTGTGTGTTAGCATGTTCCTCACACGCGCTTGAGCTCAGCTTCAAAGCGAAGTCAGAACCCTTGTTGTGTTGATGGTGTACTTCGTATTACAATGCGGGGGGCGTTCGTTTTCGTACGTATACAGCCCATGGCGCTGCCGTGAATGCCACTCACTCTCTCTCGGGCGCGATGACGCGCACTGTTCCCACGGGTCAGACGGCACTGCTGTATAGCGGCGGTCCATGCTGCATTTTGTGTGCACGTATATACATAGAACCAAAAAAAAATTAGGGAGTAAATTCTGAAGATGAACGAATGGGCGACTGGATGTGCCAAAGTGTCGAATCAGCTATGTTCCCACTACTACTATGGGCAGGACGAAGCAAACAAGCATAGCATGGCAAAGGATATCATGGCATCGCATAGCATAGCATAGCATAGCATGGCATAGGAAAGCATGGCATAGCATAGCATAGCATAGCAAAGCATAGCATAGCACCGCCTGTGCGTGTCTTGTCCCCCAGCTGCGCTGTGTGTGTGGGTGTGGGTGTGCGTGTGTTTTTGTAGATCGTGCGCGCGCAACCCAAAGAAGAACCCCATCGTGGGCTAAAAACTAGGAGCAATAATGGGTAGTTTCCCGGCTGAAAAAGTCCCTGTCGACCAGAAACGCCTCCGCCGTAACGTACTATTATTACTGTAATAATGTAGCAGTGTGGGCTTGCAAGGCCGGTAATTACCTCAATATAGGTAATTGGTCCGTTTTCGTATTGGTTGGATGGCATTCGTGTTCGGGATATTTATAAAAACGGAAGGGTAGTGAGACCCTTCCGGGCCAGATGCCGTCAGGCACTCTGTGTCTCATCTACAGTACAGTAGTCTTATCGCAATATGCCCCCGAAGGGGTGCGGCTAGCTCGACCGGAGGAGACGTGAGAACGCGCATATTTTGATAGCATGCCAACCAGGTTCGACGATGTCGTGAGCACCTCCCCCGGGTAGTTGGTTCCTTGTGTACGTTCGTTTGTCTTCCTTCTGGTGGTGCGCATTGCTTTTTTGTTTGTTTGTTTGTTTTTTGTCTTTTTCTTTTTGTTGAGGACGGGGGGGCGGTCGCGACAAGTGATTGATTGTCTATCCAAAAAACAAATCAAGCAGTAGTAGTGGGGCATCCGTTCTTTTTTTTGTCGTTTTTGTTCACAACTAGTTTGTTGGCAAGTAAGCGTTGTTTTTACTTTGGCACCTTTTTCGACTGTATCATACGTATCATACTTAAAATACGCCGGCCTATAAATATCTAAGATATTTGAATGCGCCCTGCTTGCCTCTCCCACGAACTCTAAACAACGGGGATGGTGGCCACTTTATCAATGTAAACCCTAAGTAGCCAATCAGCGCGGCAGAAAGGGGAGTCACTCACGCGTTCGTTCCCCCCGCCCCAGTCAACGCGACACGAAGAACTTCACAACATATACACAACCCACGCTTCCCTCCCCCCTCCACCTCCCCCTCCCGTCCTCCCCCCTCCCCTCCCTCCCCCCCCCCCTCCTCCTCCCGTTTCGCTTTGTAAAAAAAACGTGGTGTGTGGTGTGGTGCTTCCGTCCGCGTGCCAAGGCGAGATTCCTGCCGTGTTGGCCACGCTCGATCGCCTCGAGGAGATAAACCTCGGCGGAAACCAATTGACGGGTACGTGTATATATATACGAATACGAGTAGTCAATCGTGCTTTCGTTTGGTCGATGTAAAAGCCAATGCCGGGAAAACACGCAGGATATAACACGCGTCTCCCCTATACCACGAACGTTACGTAGAGTGGGGAAAACACGCAGGATATAACACGCGTCTCCCCTATACCACGAACGTCACGTAGAGTGCCGAAAATGACTCCCGAACAAGGCAGAAACGAAATCATCCCTATGATATGGCGCGTGGCTCCACGACATTCGAGGTGCTTTGGTGTTTCGTCCTCGTGTACATCAAGGGCATGGACGGTTATACTACTAGCATTGACCCGTTCTAGTAGACAAGATGGCCATGAGTTCCTGCGGACAGGTGTCGACGTGCCCCCCGGTTTGCACTTCCACTTTGTTTTTTTCCTCCAGAGATTTACTTACTGGGCGTGAAAACGGGTGAAAGAAAGGAACGAATTTCGTTTTCATATGATTCGGGTAAAATTTGGTTTTGTTTTTTTTCTGACAGGTAAAATCTTGGCGGTGTCCGGGAGCTGGCCTGGCCTGCGTGTTCTCGACATGTCGGACAACAGGCTCGAAGGTACAGCATAGGAACAATAATCCCTATGCAACTGCGTCATAACTCTGCCCCCCTCCCCCCCCTCCCCCCTCGCTCCGTCTCGAAAGGGATGGGTGCGATCAATGGTCGAAGGGTTAAGACCGGCAGGAAATGAGTACACTCCCCTCCCCCCCCCCTCCCCACCCCACCTACCAAGGACGAAAATAATTGCAATCGGTCTCGCCGTGGGTAGGTTGCATCTCGACCGCTTATTAATAGCGGAGTTGATTGACCCCAGATGGCGGACCGCCGCTTTTGATGGTTACGTTTGCCGCGAATGGAGTTATAGCCTATAGCGCCTCCTGCAAAACCGAAATGCGGGTCATTCCGCGAAGGAAGCACAGGCATGTGTGTATCCACTCTGACACATGCTACGATAGAGGTGCACCATGTTTTTTTCTGAGCTTCTCACTTACGGAGCGTCATACCTCACCGAAAAAAATGATTTTGGAGGAAAATAAAAGTGCTGCCGGATGAGACATCTCATGACCGCGAAGTATATTCTGAAACATTATTCGTCACAAAAACGAAAAGTCCGACGAATTCGGGTTAAGGAGCCCGATCGTTCAGAAAACGATTCAGCCAAAAAAAAGTGCTACCTCTACCGTAGCACGCGTCCTCTTCTATAGCCTGGCTCTTCTAACAACGCTCTTGCCCACAAGAGAGCCGCGGGGTGGGTCTAAGCGTCTCACGCCCTTGACTGGGGTGTTACGGTGATGCTGCACCTACTACTACTACTACTACTACTACAACTACTACCACTACTACTACTACTACTACTACAACTACTACTACTACTACCACTACTACTACTACTACTACTACTACCACTAATACTGTAGGATACATCGATGGAGTGGTACAGTACGCGACACCAGTATAGAATCTCTTATTTGAAGCCAGGCTGAAATTCTTCTGTAAGGCAGGGTTTGTCCCACTTTATTTTCAGTACAAAAGAGGTCATGCTCTTATTTTGGTCTAAGCATCCAGCCTGAAATTCTTAACTGCCGAGCTCTTGAGTGCTGTCGCGTACTGTATACAGTATAGGACACCTAATAAGAAACAGAAAATCTGGTCCAGGCTGGATTTCTTATTTGAGAGAGGGTGCTTTCTACACAAATTTCAAGATACCGACTCCCGGATTTCTTATTTTCCTCTCAATCTCAGCCTGGCTTTCTTATTTTCCTGTTTCTTAGCAGGTGTCCTGTACTGTATGTGAATGGTATGATTAAATTGAGCTGCACATTATTGTCAGAGATGGCAAATGGAATAATAATAATAATAGAGTCGCTATATACAACAACAGCAGTACCACACGCCGTATACCACTTCAAATGCATGCGCCGCCAAGTCGCGCATCATCCCCGCCGCCTCCTCCGCCTTCACCTGGGGAGTTGATATAAATGTGGCGTGTATTGCTTGAGCTGTTTCGTTTCGATGCTATAAATAACTGTACACAAAAAAAGAGAAATCACAACATTCACACATTCTGTATACGGCAAGATCGTTGATTTTGCTGAGACGCTGTGCTGACTTATTTCCCCCCTCAATCAACAAATCATGCTGCGATAGACGTGCGCCCTATTTTTTCTGAGCTCCTCGCTTAAGGAGCTGAGCTCCATGCGTCGCCGAAAAAAATGGATTTGGATAAAAATAAAAGTGCTACGTACGTACCAAATGAACAAGTTTATGACCTGTGAGTATCTCGTGAAAAAATATTGCAACACAAAAAGGGAGAAAAAGTTCAACGGGTTTGGAGTGAGGAGCCCGATCATTAAGGAAACGTTTCCGCCTAAAAGTGCTACCTCTAACGTACCCCTGTGCCTGCCACACCTGCCACACCACTTACTTGCTTGCCTGCTTGTGGCTCGACCGTCACCAATAATTTCCTATCCTCTGCCATATTCGCATATTGTGTGTGTGTGTGTTCGTGTCGCGTATTATTGTGACAGGGTGCATACCGCCTGAGCTGGTGGAGTTTGAGCATCTGACGACCTTGATCCTGTACCGGAACTTCGGTATCACAGGTGAGTTGTTTGAACGAGCAACCTTGATCTTGTCCCGTTCGGGTCCAAAACCTTGGGGGTGTTGGTTGCCATATTATGGGCGCGTGCAACGCGCGTTCGAAACTTGTCGATCAACGTATACATTCCATGTCTTGGGTTTACGGCGTCAAACTATGCCAAAGGTTGTAGTTATACGAAGTACGTACCGGAAGCAAGGAGTACTCGTATTAGTACATAGAAATGGCGCAGATAATTGTTTTTGCCCAAAATTACACACCTGGCCTGATGTTACGCATACACATATTATGACACATCACGTATATCATGATGGTGCTCCGCCTCTTCGGTTTTGCGTACACTCAGGAAGCATCCCACCCTGGATTGGAAGCATGGCGTCTCTTGAAGAAATGGACCTGAGTGCGATGCAGTTGGGTGGTGAGACACACGCGTCGGGCTTCAGTTCTCAGTCTGTGTGGGGCACAGCTTACATATACATATACTGTCACGTGCTGCAGGTTACCCCGAAGAATATTCGGCAGCGCAGCGACGCCCAGTCAATGTCACCGCTCGAGGCTAAGCGTCGTATTTTCTCGTTTCTGTGCGTATGTATGCCGCCGTAAGCAGGAAGTGGTTACCTGGACAGGCCGTTCGTTTTATGGGTGCTGCACTTCCGTCTCGATCCGCTTTTTTTGTGTGTGTTACATGTGTGTTGTGTGAATGCCAGGTTGTGCTATAAGTGCGATGGTTAAACGCCTAATATTATGTAGTATATGTGTTTTCACACAGTGAAGGGACACGGAGTTATCGAACGATACGGCGTTTAAATAGGGGGGGGGGGGTGTACTTCATGCATGGCCGTAGTCGTATGACCATAGACCCTCGCATCCCTGCAGTGACGGGACGGAGCATGTCGGGTATTCACCCATCAGGCAGACATATGCTAGCACCAAGCGCGAACCGCCGTGAGATGCTCGGCGAGTCGCGTGAAGGGTGAGCTGCATCCTACTAAGAACCGCTTTGTGGGGCGGACTTGCATATGGATTATAGCTCTTCTATGAGTCAATTTAATTTCTGGTGTGGCTACTTCCTGAGACAGCTATGGGAGCACTATGTAACTGCCTCGCGGGTGCCTTACCACGTACACACTACGAGGGGGGGGGGGGGGGGGGGGGGGGGGGGGGGGGGGGGGGGGGTACTTCATTTGCATGCATGGCTGTAGTCATATGACCATAGACCCTCGCATCCCTAGAATGCCGGGACGGAGCATGTCGGGTTTGGTGTCCTTCTTCCGAAATCATCGGTATTGCTCTGAAATCGTTTTTTTACTATTACAGTAGTATAGAGCTCGTACCTTTACCGTAGCATGCTGCGCCTACCATGCTGCGACTACACCATGCACGGAACCGAAACGCACAACTCGTTCTTCGTACTACGTCCCCTGTGCCCCCCGACTCCTGTCCCCGGCCCGGTGGTCAGCGGTCCCGTTAAATGAAAACATCGCGAGTATCCCCCCGGTTTCACGGTCCCCCCTGTGCTCCGTCTCGAAAGGGATGCCTGGTCAATGATCAAATGACTAAGGCATGCAACAAATGAGTACGCCCCCTCCCCCCCCCTTTGCGCCCGCCGGATTTCCACTACACCTACGGTATGTGCCTGCGCATCGCACCATCACCACTATCATCACCACCACCACCACCACCACCACTCCACCCCTCGGCCGTGTGTGTGTGTATGTGCCCCAGGCGAGATCCCCCAGGAGCTTGGGCAGCTGACCAGGCTTACGAGACTCAGCCTCGGCTCCTGTGGGCTTGTCGGTGAGAGAGTGCCTCGCGTCGTGACGCAGGTCAAAAGAAAATTGTACGGTATGCTGACGCGGAGAGCATTCAGCTCAGCGATGATGGGGTGTGCAGCCAACCAGAGAGCAGAGATGGGGAAGAGGGCTGTTCGTGTGCCCAAAAGAGGCGTATGTTTACAGCTAGCTAGCTGCTGTACTTCGTATATAGGGCGGGAGATAATCCGGACGGAAGAGGTTTGGTATCGCTCACGGTTTTAGTTCGCAGGCACGCACGCACGCACGCATGCACGCACCACCCCTAGCTATCATTTCGTACCGCTGTCGTACGGTATGCAAGAAGTGCGTTTATTCCCATTATTAATAGGAAAAAAGCACGGATAGCAACGTCCCACAACCAGCTGACCAACCGAACGACCGACCGACCAACAACCATGTTTGTGGACTGTGCGTTTGGTGTAAACATCAAGGCGTTGCCACCATCACGAGTATACAGGAAACATGTCGTTGACACCGATGCAGCTCTGCTCTTGGAATGTTAGAGCGTATGTTCGCACGCCGTGTGACTCATCCCACGGTAGGGACGTAGTAGAATTTTCTGAGCGCCTCACATGAGGAGCTCAACATCTCACCCGAAAGATGACCTCGGAGACATTCGTTCGCGCAACCCGATCAAACCTTCCAATGCGGTAGTTCAAATACAAACGTACCAGTAAAAATACAATAGTATCCAGCAGGTGGTTACTCATGTGAGGAGCTCAGCCGGTCAGAAACTATTGAGCCAAAACGTGGTATCCCTACCGTGGGATTGCTCGTGTGTAGGAATATCATACCATACCCGCGGATGAAAAGAGTGTCTTGATGGTGAGTAAGTTGAACACGAGCGAGCGCGCTCAACGGCCTCGTTTCTCCTGTTTGTTTACAAGTTCAAGTATTTAATATGGTAATAATCCCTTGAAAACAATAAGTCGCCTAACTTTCGGTAGTTGACTCGTTTTCTTTTCCCCCGTCGCGTCCCCCCAGGTACCATTCCCCCCGAGCTAGGGCAGCTGAAGTCCCTCAAGCACCTGGCCCTGTACGACAATGACTTGACAGGTGTGGTTTATCGGCGGTAGACAAATTTGCACGCACTGCCTGCGTGTGGCGGGTACCCCCCGGGGACATATGTTATTTGCCGCGAGACTCTCGGACACGGATGGTATCCGTTGAAATATCCGTTGGCGGCTTCGAGTCGCATTTGATTCCTTCGTATATAGGGCTCTGAAGCTTTCACGGAAAAATAGGAATAGGACATGTACAGTATAGTGTGCCTGGTATCGCTCTGGACGTAAATATGAGGATCGCTTGGCCTTCATTCTGATGTATAAACGGTCCTTACATTTAGGCCCAGAGTGTAGTTTTGGGTGCACGATTATGTTAGTTGCTGCTACCGCTTTGTGTGTAAGATCGTGCACAATAGCAGTAGTGGTTATTGTATAGAAACAGAATTTGTTGGCAGAGGGCTGGCTAGGAATCAGAGCATCGAAACAACGGAAATGAATATATAACGAGAAAAAGAGTTTTACTTGAACACGCCGGTACCTGCACGTATACTTCGAAGTATACATCAGGAAATCGAGCGCTTGTTTTACCAGCAAGCAGAGCTGAAGACGGTAATCGAACACAGTGTACGTTGTTGTACAGGCCGCCATGGAGTTGCACACCGTGTCGTTTTTTCTCCCCGGGTTCATGCGAATGCGCGCACAATCCAACAACACACACCGCAACAAATGTATTTACATACCGCCTGCCGGAGGATGGAAAAAAACTACTACAGAGAGGGTTGATAGACTATATATAGCCCACACATTGGATGCGAGTCGATGAGGGAAGAAAAGGCTGGAGTTTTTCTCGCGATAAAATTGCAAGGCAAGAACCGTAGTGGGGGAGGAGGGAGAGGAGCCTACTTTGTGACCCCGGATCTGAGTTACGACTAGGGAGGAGAGAGAAAGGAAGGGCGAAGATAATAAATCGGATGGAAAAAAAAAGGGGGCAGATCAGATACCGCAGTAGTATATAATTCCCACTGCATGATCAACATCCTTCAGGGTAGATGATATGTATGATCTGTATCATCTGTATGATCTGTATGATCTGTATGATCTGTACTATCTACAGCAGCTCATGTTTCTGGGGGTGGGAGCCGTATAATATCTGCATTATTATCTGATCGGTTACGCTCCTGAAGTGGGCAGCTACACCGGTTAGTGTGATGCCTTTCCCGATTACGGGAGGGACCATAGTAAACACTAGTAAATAGGACCAAATGTTGTTAGCAGAAATAGCTTTTTGTGTGTACCGTAGGTCCTATTTACTAGCATTTACTATGGTGTTCCCGTAACAGTTGTATTTGTTGTAGGACTACTGCAGGCGGCAGCATCATAAAAACAAATCGAGAGTTCGTACGTGAACGTTGTATACTTTAATTTCCTTCTTCGCCTAAACGCTTTGTCCGTACTCCTCGGTGTTAGGTGAAGATTGATGCATCAGCCTAGTTGCTTCTGTCGTGTTTACTGTTGTTGTTGATGCTCTGCTGCTGTCGAGGTAACCCGTACTCCTTGCGTCGCCCTTACTATGACCACTCCGTAGGAAAGCCTTGTATATATATAGCTTTTTGTGTGGACCGCAGGTCCTATTTACTAGTGTTTACTACATTAGCCCACCCCGTAACAGTTGTATTTGTTGTAGGACTACCGCTGTACGTAGCGCGTGGAAAATGTTGGGTTCGGGTTATTGCGCGAGAGGAGAAAAAATCTTGGAAGGCGTGTTTTTCGGGGTGAGCACATGTTCAGCTCATCATGTGAGAGGTGATCTCAGAGAATAAGCCACCACCCCTCATAACCCATAAGGCAGCCATTGCTCATCATACATACCCATACCATAACGGCTCTGGTTAGGATATACTTTCGTACGTCATCTAAATAAAACCAAATATTGATAGCAAAAAAAGTAAATATACGAAGTATAATGGTAGGTTTTTGTCTGCACCATACTGCAGGTCCTTTTTCCTACCATTTACTATGGTCCCCCGAAGTAGACCATCTACTATACTGTAGGCCGTGGTGGTCATATCTGTCGTATATACGAGTGTGCTATATTACGGAACACCATAGTAAACACTAGTAAATAGGGACCTGCGGTACACACACACACAAAAAGTTTTATGTTTTTCAATTTTTATACTCGTAACAATATTTAGTCCTGTTTACTATGGTCCCCCGTAATTCAGTACGTAATCTCCGTTATTTTTCGCTTCTTACCGCAGACGAAAAAGCAGGCAAATCATTTACTACATGCACTGCATTTGCCTCCCCTCGCGTATCCTCTATCTCTCGTCTGCTGCATTAACACCCCCATCCCCATCCCCCCCAGTCCCCCCTAGCCGCCCCCCCACCCCGATGCTCCGTCTCGAAAGGGATGCGTGGTCAATGGTCAAATGACTAAGGCAAGCAACAAATTGAGTACGCCCCCCCCCCCCCCCCCCCGCCGATGAAAACGCCGTTCGTGTGTTCGTGCCCCTCTTGCCTTATGGCCGCGCGTGGCTGCACAGGCACCTTCCCGCGAGAAGTGTTGAAGATACCAACGCTCCGCAACGTCAACTTTGAGAACAACAACTTCACAGGTGACGACATCTCGACGAGATTCGTAGCGGCAGTGGGAGAGGCATGACTAAATAACGGCATAGGAGCGCGGGGGGGGGGAGGGGGCTGATACGTGAAGCATATACAGCCGTGTAGTGACGCCAATGACACCGTGTGCGACCCGTTAGTCTGCTCGTCTTCCCGTCCGACCCGTTGTCCGTAGCGTTGTACTTATTATGGCGCATGCTACGATAGAGGTGCACCATGTCTATTTCTCAGCTCCTGACTTGAGGACCTCCATACCTGCAGTATTATAAACGTAATTTAGAGGAGGAAAGATAAAAGTGCCTTGTACCCGATTAACAATCCCATTACCTAAGGGCCCAAATTAACGAGTATAAAATGAATTCAATTTGGAAAAAATAAAATCCAACTTCGCTTTTCATTGGTCGACACACGCACCAGCACCAAATATTATGCCCCAAGATCCTAATATTTGGTGCTGGTGCGTGTGTTGACCAATGAAAAGCGAAGTTGATTTTTTTTTTTCCAAATTGATTTTTTTTCTTCTTCGTTAAAACGGGCCCTAAGTTTGTAAAATGAAAAAAATGCAAACAGTAGAATAAAAGTCCGACAAATTTGGGTTAAGAAGCCTTTCATACTTTCATAGATCATTCAGGAAACGTTTCAGCCAAAATAAGGTATACCTCTATGCCTCTATCGTACGTAGCACGCGCCTTTATTTCGTTCCTAGAACTTAATTGCAGGACTTAAGTCATCGAGCGTTTCTTATATTCGCCTGTCGCCTTCGTGCGCCGTGCGCCGCATGTATACGTTGCGATATCAGCTGACATTCCCGTACCCCCATACAACTAGTCAAAAAGATCGCCCGCCCGCCTACTTGCTTATCCCCCTCGCTTACTCGCTCTGATTTATATCGCATATTTATTGTATCTGCCTTATTATCGTCAGCAACCACCCCACCCCCCCCCCCGCCCCCGCCCCTTGGCTGCCCCTCCTCTCAAATGCGTGGAAACCTTGTTGCATATGCGCCACCACACGATGACTGCGAATGCACGAAACAAAAAACAGTGAAGAAGGCGGTCATAAGCGGCAGGAAGAGCGCGATCAAAAGCATGCTTCCCCGGGGCTGCAGCTTGAGGCTTTGAGAAGATCCCAACAACGAAAGAACGAACAAACAAACGAACGAAAGACGCGTGCTACGGTAGCGGTAGCACGTTTCGGCTGAATCGTTTTCTGAACGATCGACTCCTTAACCCAAATTCGTCGAACTTTCATGATTGTCACGAATAATGTTTCAGAGTATACTTCGGTCATGATATTTCTCATTCGGTAGCACTTTTTATTTTTCTCCCAAAATCATTTTTTTCGGTGAGGTATGGCGCTCCTTAAGTGAGGAGCCCAGAAAAAAAAAACATGGTGCACCTCTATCGTAGCATGCGTCGAGAGGCCGAAAGAACGTCGTTTGCCGTCCGATCGCTTATTTTTTACCAACAACCTGTTGCTCAAATTGAAGAGGCGGTTGGGGGTCGACACAAGAGAGAAGAGAATGAGAACCCCGTCGCCCCCATGTTGGACTGAAAGCTTTGTCACTGTCACGACAATGGTGAAGAAGAACATCCTTGCGATGCTGCTACTACTGCTGTTGCTGTATATAGCTACCCTTTATTGCGTGCCTTTCGTTACGAGAAGTGGTGGCTCACACGACGACGCGTCGTGCTACGATAGTAGAGGTAGAGCTTTGGGGGCAGAAACATTTTCTGAACGGTCGGACTCTTTCTCCCAAAACCGTCGGACTTTTTTAAGTATTGTTGTGTTGCAATGTTTTTTTTTCAGGGTACAGTATGTATGATGTATGATTAAGGTCCTGATACTGTTCATCGGGTATGGTAGCACTTTTGTTTTCATCTTCCAAAATCATTTGTTCGGTGAGGTAAGAAGCTTTGTTTAAGTGAGGAGCTCAGAAAAAAACACGGTGCACCTCTATCGTACGCATGCGTCACACGCACACACACACACACACCAGGGGGGTGAGTTGAAGCACTCCCTCTCCGCATGTATACACAGGCTGCCCTTTGCGTGCCGTCCGCTACGAGAAATGCCGGCTCACACCAGGGTGTGTTGAAGTGCCTCCCCTCCGCTACGAGGAGAGGGTCCCAGCGACTTGTCCCCCCGAGCGTGGTGGTGGTGGTGGTGTCGTCGTCGTTTTTTTTGTTTTTCAGGGCGGCACGTTGAATTGACGAGAGGCGCAGACCTTGGCTGGGCGCGAAGAGCCTCGTGTTCTGTAAGCCTGCAGTATACCCGTACACAGAAGAAGCGGCGGTGTTCTCGGGATAGGGATGATACGCAAGTTCGTTTTGCATTGGTTCGTACGGAAACAGGGCTGCTCTTGACTGGACAAAAAAAGGCGTTGTGTTCTGTAAGCCTGCAGTAGTACCGTCGTACACACTGAAACGGCGACATTCTGGGGATACGAATGTTGGGGTATACAGATAGATGTTTCAGTAGGTTTGCTTATATATGTACATGGTGTACCGGTATGTGTTTTACTGCATACCCGGCCCATGGGTAGGCACAATTCTCGATGCGAGTCGACGGGGGAAGAAAGGGCTGGAGTCTTCTCGCGAGAAAAATGCAAGGCACGAACCGTAGTGGGGGAGGAGGGAGAGGAGCCTACTTTGTGACCCCAGATCTGAGTTACGACCAGGAAGGAGAGAGAAAGGCAGGGCGAAGATAATGAATGGGATGGAGATGGCACGTAGATGTATTGGGGTTTTCGGTGTTATTTCCCGTAGTGCAATTATCTCGGTTCACCATCGGCACGAGCAATTTAGGTGTACTTTTTTTTTCTGAGCTCATCACATGAGCTCAATTCAATACCTCACCCGAACCATGAACTTCGAACAAGTCTGTTCGGGCAACCCGGCCGAACTTCGTATGCGCTATTAACAGGTCTACTAAAAACAAATGTGTTGCTGCTACTGTAGTAATAGTATGAGACAAACAGGTACGTTTTCTACTGTAATAGTTGTTGATCACTTAAGAAGCTCAAACCGATTGAGCCAAAAGCTTAAGGTGCAAGCCCTATATGCATATATGCACCGTGGGAGAAGTCGCGTGTCATCGCTACATGCATGCGAGTGTTATCTCTGAGAGTGGCGATGTGGCGGGAAGTGGGGTAGTACTATAGATCACGCTCCAAACGTATCACACCTCGGGCAGATCATCTACAGATCATCTACAGAGCAGATAGATCAGGAGTCAGATCATTCAGACATCAATCATGAGCTACTGTAGATCGCTAGTTCCTCGCCTGCCGCTGTGAGAGGTTGTGCGAGATCTGACGCGTGCTACCATAGAGGTATATACCGGTATACCTTATTTTGGCAGAAACGGTTTTCTGAACGATCGGGCTCCTTTGAAACTCAAAATCGTCGGACTTTTTTCATTCTCGTCCTGCAATATTTTCATCGTATACTTAAGGCAGTGGGATTTTACTCATCATAGGGTGTGTGTAGAACTTTTAGTTTCCTCCAAAATGAGTTTTTTTTTGTGAAGGTACAGAGTTCCCTCAAGTGACCACCCTTATAAGGCAAAGACATGGTGGTACACCTGCATGCAGGCTACTGTGATACATGCCCAATCCAGTAAACCTGTGCTACAATGCGGCTCCGGAGAACTTGCACGTACGTGCGAGTCTAACGAATCTGCACGTACATTCCATACGGTTATATGTATAGCAGGAGTTGTTGTAGATATGTATGGCCTACATGGGTACCAAATGGGATCGAGGTGCCAGGTGGGCCTCCGGCGGCTCCTGCGGAGGGCTGATTATATTTCTGCACCTTGTGGGTGGGAGCAGGGTGCCAAATGGGATCAGATCCGGGTGGGATCAGGTCCGGGTGGGAGCAAGGGTAAAGATGGTGCAAAAGTACGTGCAGTTCTAACAGCCCACAGCACGTACGTGCAATCATTACGACTGGTGGCTACAATGTAGATAGATAGTGTAGACTGTACGGGCCCCACCGGGCAACATGAACTACGATAGAGGCATATACCCGTATTTTTGCTGATGTTGTTTCTGAATGATCGGGCTCCTTGACCCAGATTCGTTGTACTTCCATTTTTTATGTTGCCATATTTTCCATAGCATACCTACGTAGCTTATGGCAGTGTTGATCGGGTAGCACTTTTGGTTTCCTCCTATTAGTCCTATTAATAAATCGTTTTTCGGTGACTAATGCAGGTATGGAGCTCCTGACGCATCCTACGATAGAGGTGCACCGTGTTTTTTTCTGAGCTCCTCACTCACTTAAGGAGCCGTCATACCTCACCGAAAAAAATATTTTGGAGGAAAATAAAAGTGCTGCCGGATGCGAAATCTCATGGCCGGAGTATACTCTGAAACATTTTTCGTCACAAAAAATGAAAGTCCGACGAATTTGGGTTAAGGAGCCCGATCGTTCAGAAAACGATTCAGCGAAAAAGTGCCTGCCTCTACCGTAGCACTACACTAGTCTCCTCAAGTGAGGAGCTCAGAAAAAACACGGTGCACCTCTATCGTAGCATTCGTCGCTAGATATAGGTCATTCGAGATCGGGAATATAGATATTCCTTGAAAGATATGTAGGTCATGAAAGTGGGAATCGATAGTCTGAGAAGGGTATTTTTGTCCGTAGATGGTGCAACGGCCTCCGCAAACGAAGCAACGGACAAAGCAGGGTTTATTGGTAGAGAGAATGTGGCATGTCTGTATCGGGAACAACTGGGATAGAGCGAGTTTTGTTTTGGGATGGAAGGCCTCGCACGCAGGTCCTTTCAAGCAAGGCATCGAGCGTAGGCCAGCATCCCCACGTCGGGCACGAGCAAGCACGAGGTCCGGTGACGAGCACGGGCAGAATGTGAGGTAGTCGCTGGTTTTGGTCCATCCAAGCCAGGAATCTGTGCCCTTTTTTTGTATTTCTGAGCTCCGGATCCCACTGCCGAAAGCACCGGCTCAAGGCCGTCCTTCCGAAGAACAAGGCGCTCATGGCCACGCTGATCGACTCCGACATATAAAGGAGTACTGCCAGCGCCTCTTCTCCGCATCGGTGACCGTCGCAAAGGGTGCACCCCCGATGATCGAGAACATGCCGGGCGTGGTGTTCCCAACGTGGCCAGCGCTCTCCAACTATATACGGGGGGCGGGGGGGGGCTGGGGGGGGCTCCTAAGCGGCCGACGGCGTTTCCCGGTGGCGGGAGCGGGACTGCGCGGAGAAGCGCGTGCGCCAGTACCTCGGGGGGGGGGGTGTACTCATGTCGTGCACGGCCGTAGTCATATGACCATAGACCCTCGCATCCCTACAATGCCGGGACGGAGCACGTTGGGTTTTCACCAACCAGGCAGACATTGCTTGCACCAAGCGCGAAGCGCCGTGAGGTATTGGGTGAGTCGCATGGAGGGTGAGCTGCATCCTGCTAAGAACCGCCTCTGAGGCGCACTTGCATATGGACGACAGCTTCAATGAGTTAATTTAATTTTCTGGTGTGGCCACTCCCGGAGACAGCAATGGGTTTTACTATGTAACTGCCTCGCGGATGCCTGACCATATCAACACTACATGATACGACCATTCCCCTTGTGCGGAGCAAAGGTTCTCCACCCCGCACAAACGATCTACTCGGCCGCCAGCTTTGGTGACCACCAAAACAAAAACGGTACCCTGGTTGTCTAGTTCACGCAGCGAGTGGCGTGTTTTACAGCGTCGTTACCAGCCGACGCAAAGCCGGGGGGGGAAGCGGGTTCGGCGACTGCTACGCGTGAATGGAGGCACGCGGGTGCCGGTTCGGCGAGAAATGCGTTTACGCCCACCCCGCCAAGAAGAAGTACCGGTCGGGCAACGGCCGCGACGGGACCAGCGGCCGTGCAAGCAACGACAACCACGGTTCCGACGGAGGAGGTGGTGGCTTGTCGTTAGCGGGGCGTGGGCGGGACGGCCGCCCCAAACCAGGTGGCGGATTCCAGCGCCTCCGGGAATAGTGGAGGGGGGAGTGCCGCCGCCCGGGGCGTTGTCTATCGCCTTGGTGGCAGCGCCTTCCGGGCGCGGATAGGGAGACGGGCCACGTCGACCGACGACGGGGCCAGCGACAGGTGGGCTAGCCCTTGTCCGCGCGTGCGTTAAGTCGGTACGTGATCTGACGGCAGTGGCCGGAACCGGGGGGGGGTAAAACAGGCGCTTGAGCGGGTAGCGAGTGACTATTCCTACTTTTTGTCTGTCCCTGAGGGGGGAATTTGCGTGCATGATGGCCATCGAAAATCAGTTACCCGTCCCCCGCGTGAATGCAGGTGCCGGCCTGGTTAGGGTATACTAAGCGTTTTCAGCAGATTGACTTGTTGGTGAAAATCATCATTAACGGGGTGCCGGCAGTGGTAGACACGGCGTCGGCGATTTGGGTGCCGCCCTGCAGTATGTGATAATCATAGATCGATCGTCCCGTACGAGGGAAAACATACTATGTAAAATGGCGGACGACGTGCGGCTCGGACGTGCATTCGTCTTCCCGCGGCCGACCGCATTCCCGGTCTCCGTGTGTCACCCTTAGGGATGGCGGTGTCCCCCTCGAAGATCCGAATCATTCACGACCTTTTACCTTTGAGGCATCCGTGCCGGGCGTCAACGCCGACACGGATTTCTCGTCCGCCCCTCCCTGTAAACTAGGCCACGTATTACGTGGTATAATTTGGCGTATTTACACTTGCGGCGCCCGTCGGCCACCCCCACGCGCATCCTGCTGAGCAAGATGGACGTGAAGGACGCCTTTCCGGCAGATCTCCGTGGAATGGGCTGGCTCACTGCCCCCTGTTCGGGTACGCCTTCCGCGGTCTGGTCGTAGTCGATCGGCGCCTCCAGTATGGCATGCGTTCTACGGGTAGAGGTGCACCGTGTTGTTTCTGAGGGAGATCACTTGATGAGCTCTGAACATCACCCGAATAATTATTTCGGAGGGGGGGGAGGGGGGGGTTGGGCGTAACTCATGTTGTTGATTGCCTAAGTCATGACACATTGACCGCACGCATCCCTTTCGGAGACGGGAGACCGCGTTCTTCCTGAATAAGAGACTACTCCAACATTGGGCGCTCATTCGTTGTTTCCATATATTACAAAAAGAACCTTTGCTAATCTTATCCCTTCCTGCTTCGCCGCCTGTGACCATCTATCTCCAAAGATAGCGACTCGTTTTCTCTACTATTTAGTGTACCAAAACTGCTCCATGTACAACCGTCTATTTTCCTCATCTCCTCCTCAAGCACATCCCTTTCCTCTTGTAACCTTTCACATTTCACATGTGACAACTCTACTCTCTATGGCTTTTGCCTACATGGGCACATCCTGTGCATCGTACTTCCTCGCTCCTCCCGCACTGTATACGCGCTCTTTCTTCATTCTGGGCAGGTCCAGGTCCCCTACACGAATCGCAGTTTCAGTTTTTCGCGAAGTCGAGATTGGGCCGTGCAGATACCTTTTAATTCCTATTCTTTCTCAACCCCGTATATACTTACAGTGTTCGAAGTACGCTTGATATCCTACAGGGAGTTGCCAAGGGATGTACCTATCACCTAACCTAGTTCAAGATACAATTAATTGACATGATAGTAGCAAGTAGAAGCAGCATCGCAGGAGTCATGGTGGGGGAAGATGCGGTGTCGGGATTGAATGGTTATGCTTGATGATTCGTTCTGCGATATCAGAACACCGAAGGACTGCAGAAACAAATATAGAAGAATAGATGCACCAGGAAGTGGAGATGACTGGCGAACGGTGAGCACTTTGTCAATCACCGCCGATCGGGAGATGAGGTAATCATCTCTCGTGCGTGTTGCAAGTAGATTCGGCGGTAGCACTTCGACGGTGAAAGGTAAGCACCTGTCATGCTATTGTCGAACGGGTCGGCGAAGGCGAGCGCCTTACTCGAGTTCTGACTTATGAGAAGGACCCGTCTTTGTTTTTGTGTTTGAGTGACACGTGGCTGTTGGGTCATACACGTCAAAACAGCTGTTGCGACGGTGGGAATGCTCTTCTTGGATGGCGCAGGGGGCGCAGCAAGAACAAGAGTCGAGCAGATATTTTCATGACGCGCGGACGGAGTTCGACAATGGACAATGAACGCTTGGAAGTACGAGGCATCGGTTGGTCGAGTGCTGCTGTCTCAAGAATGGACAAGGGCCAGCACGGATGCACGTCTTGCAACCTTACAAGGTCTGCGTCGCCACACCACCAAACTTCGGGCCGACGGCGTAGGACGGAGGAGAAAGACACACTCGTTGTTACCGGATCGTAACCGGGATGCTCCCTTGGCACTGACGCTCTCATGCGACGTGCTGGGGGGGAATCGCCGCGACGGGTAGCCGAGGAGGAAGGGGATATCGGTTCATCGCATGGAATGCCTACTTGATGCCGACGCTCACACGCGCCGGGCTGGGGGTGCGTTACAGCGACGGGGGCGCCGAGGAACCAAGGCGCACCTGACGGCAGAGAAACCCGCTCTGGGCCGACGACGGTCAACACGTCAGACAGTGGGGGTGTTACAAACGCCGGCCCGACGATGGGGAGGGAGGAGGAAGGCGCACACGCTGTTACCGGGCCTTAACCGGGATGCCCGTTTTGACCCGACGATAGTTATGCGTCGGGCAGGGGGAGTGTTGCATCAGGCTGTGCACCGTGAGGTTAGTAGTGACTATACTCCGAGCAAGGCAGAGATCAACGACCGAATAGCCAGGACACGCTGAAGGCACGGGAACTTTTTCCAAAAGCAAGTGAGGCACAAGCACTAAGTTACGATAGCACGTTCAGATTTATAATATACGCACACTACTCAATGAGCAGCTGAGAAGTATGCGCGAAGCACACGTGCGCTACACTGAGCGAGCTGTTAGGACCGGTCTTAAAATATTTGATGTTAGCTTTCATCGGACTGAACGCTAGTGCATCGTGTGCGGCGCTGATTCAGAAATTTCAAGCTTTTACTTTCGTCGGCGAGAGAGGCGGCACGTTGGTTACTGCATCGAAGTGATTAATTTCTTGCACCACAGATGAGATGCCCGAAGGCTGTAGAGAGGGATAGTGAGGCAACGGCTTATAATACTATTATTGGTACCGATGATGGCATGTTCTTTTACTTTATATTGCCATTTCAACTTACGCACGTCTCTATTTGTCTTAAGTGGGTACATTCCCAGCTCTGCTCTCAATACTGTATTACTCGTCGTACTTGAGCATCCTAGTACTTTTTTAGCTGCTGTCATCTGTACTGTTTCCAGCTGTTTTACGAGCTTCGCGTTCCCTTCCCATACTTCTCCTGCATATTCTAGCTTTGGTACAATCACATTCATCAGTATACATCTCTTAATTCTAGTGTCAAGGTGCGAGTCTGTTAGGACTGCTTCCATCTTGCCTACGTGTGCCTTACCCTTGCCTATTATTTATTTATGTGTGCATCCCAAGAGCAATCTTTTGAGATTCTACGCCAAGGTACGTATACTGGTCTACGATCGTAATTCATCCTTCTCCCCACTTCCACTTACAAGTTACCGGACTCTCCTTATCTTCGTTACATACAACTACTGTGCACTTTTTTACGTTCGCCGTCACTCTCCACTTCCTGGTGTACTCTATGCCTTCTCTATTTGTTTCTGCAGTCCTTCGGGTGTTTCTGATATGCACAACGAAATCATCAGCAAACATCAATCCCGACACCGTATCTTCCCCCACCGTGACTCCCTGCGATGCTGCTTCTACTGCTACTATCATGTCATTAATGTATACCTTGAATAGGTTAGGTGATAGCGTACATCCCTGGGTAACTCCCTGTAGGATATCAACGTACTTCGAACACTTAGAGATATACGGGGGGTTGAGAGAAGGAATAGGAATTAAAAGGTATCTGCACGGCCCAATGGACTTCGCGAAAAAGCTGAAACTGCGATTTCGTGTAGGGGACCTGGACCTGCCAGAAAGAAGAAAGAGGTATACCAGTAGCCGGGAGGAGGAGGAAGTAGATGCACAGATAGTGTCCCATGTGGCAAAGCCATAGAGAGTAGAGTTCACATAGTGGGAGAATGTGAAAGGTACAAGGAGGAAAGGGATGTGCTGAGGAGGAGATGAGGAAAATTGACGAGTGTGACATGGAGCAGTTTGGTACACTAAATAGTAGCGAGAAAACGATGGCTATCTTAGGAGATAGATGGTGGCCACAGGCGGCGAAGCAGGAAGGGGATAAGAATTAGCAAAAGGTTTCTTTGTAATATATTGAGGTGAAACAACCGTACATGGAAGCCGCCCAAGTGGTTGGTTAGGTGTCTCTATATAGGAGTAGGAAACGGGTGCTCCGTCTCGAAAGGGGATGCGTGGTCAATGGTCAAATGACTTAAGGAGTCCAACAAATGAGTACGCCCCATGTGTACACATTAGGTAAGATAATCCAAGGCAGGAAAGACGCGGGGCTAACAACGTACTGTTTCTTTTTAGATGTACAGAAGGCCTACGATACAGTATGGAGAAATGGGCTGTGGAAAAAGTTGTGGGAAATAGGGATAAGAGGAAAGATGTGGAGAATGATGAAGAAGATGACGGAATGTGCGAGAAGTGCTGTGATGTTGGACGGGGAAATATCGAAGTACGTTGATATCCTACAGGGAGTTGCCCAGGGATGTACGCTATCACCTAACCTATTCAAGGTATACATTAATGACATGATAGTAGCAGTAGAAGCAGCATCGCAGGGAGTCACGGTGGGGGAAGATACGGTGTCGGGATTGATGTTTGCTGATGATTTCGTCTGCATATCAGAAACACCCGAAGGACTGCAGAAACAAATATCGAAGGCAATAGAGCACACCAGGAAATGGAGAGTGACGGCGAACGTAAAAAAGTGCGCAGTAGTTGTATGTAACGAAGATAAGGAGAGTCCGGTAACTTGTAAGTGGAAGTGGGGAGAAGATGAATTACCGATCGTAGACCAGTATACGTACCTTGGCGTAGAAATCTCAAAAGATTGCTCTTGGGATGCACACATAAATAAACTAATAGGCAAGGGTAAGGCACACGTAGGCAAGATGGAAGCAGTCCTAACAGACTCGCACCTTGACACTAGAATTAAGAGATGTATACTGATGAATGTGATTGTACCAAAGCTAGAATATGCAGGAGAAGTATGGGAAGGGAACGCGAAGCTCGTAAAACAGCTGGAAACAGTACAGATGACAGCAGCTAAAAAAGTACTAGGATGCTCAAGAACGGCGAGTAATACAGTATTGAGAGCAGAACTGGGAATGCACCCACTTAAGACAAATAGAGACGTGCGTAAGTTGAAATGGCAATATAAAGTAAAGAGCATGCCAAATAAGAGGTTGCCAGCCATAGCTGATAAAGCTGTATGGGAGAAAGTAACCAAAGGGCGAGCTGGAATAAGGTGGGATAGCGTAGTCGAGAAAGTATGGAAGGATATAGGAAACCAAAAAGAGACGCTGGCCATATAGAGAAATTTAGCGGATACAAGACAGAAGTAAAAGAAAGGATAGAAAGAAGGGAAAGGCTAGCGCTGAGAAAGAAGGTGGAAGGGGACGACAGTCGCTTACGCATCACAGTACTAACCTCACGGTGCACAGCCTGATGCAACACTCCCCCTGCCCGACGCATAACTATCGTCGGGTCAAAACGGGCATCCCGGTTAAGGCCCGGTAACAGCGTGTGCGCCTTCCTCCTCCCTCCCCATCGTCGGGCCGGCGTTTGTAACACCCCCACTGTCTGACGTGTTGACCGTCGTCGGCCCAGAGCGGGTTTCTCTGCCGTCAGGTGCGCCTTGGTTCCTCGGCGCCCCCGTCGCTGTAACGCACCCCCAGCCCGGCGCGTGTGAGCGTCGGCATCAAGTAGGCATTCCATGCGATGAACCGATATCCCCTTCCTCCTCGGCTACCCGTCGCGGCGATTCCCCCCCAGCACGTCGCATGAGAGCGTCAGTGCCAAGGGAGCATCCCGGTTACGATCCGGTAACAACGAGTGTGTCTTTCTCCTCCGTCCTACGCCGTCGGCCCGAAGTTTGGTGGTGTGGCGACGCAGACCTTGTAAGGTTGCAAGACGTGCATCCGTGCTGGCCCTTGTCCATTCTTGAGACAGCAGCACTCGACCAACCGATGCCTCGTACTTCCAAGCGTTCATTGTCCATTGTCGAACTCCGTCCGCGCGTCATGAAAATATCTGCTCGACTCTTGTTCTTGCTGCGCCCCCTGCGCCATCCAAGAAGAGCATTCCCACCGTCGCAACAGCTGTTTTGACGTGTATGACCCAACAGCCACGTGTCACTCAAACACAAAAACAAAGACGGGTCCTTCTCATAAGTCAGAACTCGAGTAAGGCGCTCGCCTTCGCCGACCCGTTCGACAATAGCATGACAGGTGCTTACCTTTCACCGTCGAAGTGCTACCGCCGAATCTACTTGCAACACGCACGAGAGATGATTACCTCATCTCCCGATCGGCGGTGATTGACAAAGTGCTCACCTCACGTTTTAACCGAATACCGCCGAGGTACTCTACAAAGTTGCTATTGATAGCCAGATAAACTCCGAAAAACTACAGAACCCAAATCGCTATCAGACTCGGGTTACCCTCGTGCAGGGGAATCTCAGCCAGTTGTCTGGAACTCACACCCGGACTCCAGATACTGAAGCTCCCAACAACCAAAATCCAGGTTGCCAGAATCACAACACCCAAAAGGCCCCCTGGGTCGCTGTTGGTGGTGTTGTACAGGGTCGCGATTGATGCTGCCGACCCGACTGGTTCCCCGCGTCTCCGTGACGAACGGTTCTTCTACCGTCTTCGATATGCTTGCTGTTTAGCGTGCCCTTCCGTCCCTGCGAACATGTAGACCCTCCACGCCACGCTGGTTCGAACAGCCTTGGTGCATCTCAGTATCCTAGCGCCCACCCCACTGCAACACCCCCCCTGCCCGACGTATAACTACCGTCGTCGCAAAGCGGGCATCCCGATCATAGCCCAGTGACAGCGTGGGCTCTCTCCTCCTCGCCGTCCCACCTCTGTAACACCCCCGCCAGCCCAACGCACGTACGTGCCGGTGCCAAACGGGTGTCCCGGTTACTGTCCGGTAACAGCGGCTGTGCCTTCCTCCTCCTTCCTACGCTGGGTGACGGTTTTGCTCCTACAACCACGTATCACACACTAAAACCAAAACTCGCCCTTTTTGTAAACGAGAACCCGAGACGGCGCTCACCTTCGCCGACCCGTTCGACAATAGTGTGACAGATGCTTACCTTTCACCGTCGAAGTGCTGCCGTCGAACCAACCTGCAACACCCGCGAGAGATGATTACCTCATCTCTCGATCGGCAGCGATTGACAAAGTGCTCACCTCACTTTTCAACCTAATACAGCCGAGATACTCTATAGAGCAGTTTTACCGGTCCGTCCATACTCTTCAGAGTCTCGATAGCAACCAGGCACTGGTTACGGTCGGAAAAGTGAGTATCAGCCAGCCGTCTGGATCTCACACTCGGACTGCAGATACTGGAGTTCCCGACCACCAGGATCCAGGTCACTGGAGATTCGACCTTCAGAAGACACCCGGGTCGCGTTTGATGGCGTTGTACAGAGTCGCGGTTGATGGTGTCGCCAAAACGACCAAGTTCTTCGCTCTCCCGTGACGACCCACTATTCCACTGTCTTTATAAACTTGCTGTTTGGCTCGCCCTCCCGTCCGTGGGAGTTCGCCCTCATTCGAAGAGTTTCGTGTGCCACGATAGTGGGGACAGAACGGTGTAGTCGCGAGAACAAGGAGGGTTAAACATGCTCACACCGTTTTCCCGCCATCTTCCTGCATTGTCCTCGCGTTCCTCCATGTCTGTTCTAATAGCAGAATATCATGTTTTTCACGCCACGGCTGAGTACCTTTGTGGTTCCACTACCACTCACAGGTAGGTGATCCGTGCACACCGACGAGGATCTGTCCGTACTCTAATGATTGGATACCTTATTGATGCCCCAGCAAGTACTGGTCGTCTTTACTTATGTCGGGGTGTAAGCGACCAGAACAACCTGAAACCTACGGTCCATTAACATGGTGAACTCAGGGTCGATGACTGAGAGAGGGGGAGATTGGAAAGGACATGAGCCCTGGTAGGGACGCTGGGGATCTGTACTTCCGTATCCTGGCCTGAGCTTTTCTTTTGTTTCTGAAGTGGATAATCTGATGGGTGGCTACAATTTGTTTTTTCCCTGGATGTCGAAAGCCTCTGAGGGGGTCGAAGCAGAAGGCTCTCGGCGCGCGGACACCGATAGTTCAGAGTCCAGGAGGGCTAGCGTACACGAGCCTGCTGACTATTTGTGTTAATGAGGGGCGGCCGAGTCAGGTAGGGTATCTCGGCGGTAATCGATCGAAGCGTGAAGGTAAGCGCGATGTCGAGGAGATGTCCTCGTGCTTGCCGGATACCGCGTAGCCGCGGTTTGTAGTCCACAGCACAGGCGACATGGGATCAACAGACAGGCAAGTGGTAGGCAATGCTCATGCACGGTATGTGGACTGATGTGGACACTGGGCGGTTTGACTGGTTTATTTCGTTCTTTGGTGGGGTTGGCTAAACCCCAGGTAGGATCCCGCAGCACCCACACCGACCAACAGGCCGGGGTTTCCATGGGCATAATGGCTTTCCTATAAAGAGAATCCATCCTCCTCCTCCATCGTTCAAGCGGGGAGCTTCGTACAGCTTGACCCCCGTTATAGCGATGGGCCCTCCGCGTAGCACTGGCCACAACAGTCGCTTACGCATCACAGTATTAACCTCATGGTGCACAGCCCGCTGCAACATTGGATTCATAGGTTTCTGCCCTGACTTTCCAATTGAAATAGGTTCAACAATTAGTTTAAGGTCTTGCCTATCAATAGAAGTGGTTTGTTCAATAGATTTCTGTCCTGACCTTCCAAATTATTTTTTTGGTTGGGTCAATAGGGTTTGTCCTGATCTTCCAAGTGTACGTGTTCGATCATTTTTTTCTGGCGTCGACAATTCCAATTGATAGACCGTACTCGAAATCGTTTTTTTGGACGATTTCAATTGATACACAGCACTCGAAAAAAATTGGCTGGACAATTCCGAATAATAGATCTCACTCGAAATAATTTGACTGGGCAATTCCAATTCATAGATATCACTCGAAACCTTTTAGTTGGACAATTGCTTTTAATAGATAGCATTCGAAATCACTTGTCTCGGCAATTCCAATAAATGTCAGCATCCGAAATCAATTGTACGCACAATTCCAATGAGTAGACAGCACTTAAAATCAGTTGCCCTCACAATTCCAATTAGTATACTTCAATCGAAATCGTTTGGTTGGGAAAATCCAATTAACAGACAGCGTCCGAACCCAATTGTAGCCACAATAGACTATTGTAATAGGAATGGTCCAAAGAATTGCCCAGGCAATTCCAACTAATTGACAGCACCCAATCAACTGTCTTGACAATTCCAACTAATTAGTAGACAGCATCCAAAATGAATTACCCGGACAATTCCAATGAATATACTTCAATCGAAAGCATTTGGTTGGGCAATTCCAATTAATAGACAACACCCGAAATATGTATAGACACAATAGCCTATTGAAATAAGAGTTGTCCAGGGTGTGTTTATAAATACGGTAGTATTCACTTTTCATCCGGCAGGCCGTTTTTGGCTCGTTTTGGGTCCGGTTTAGGGTTAGGGTTAGGGTTGGGGGTTGGGTTGGGTTGGGTCTACGCGCGTACCTTGATCCCTCTAGGAAGTGCTTCCTAGCAGCCTAATACGCGAACAACGGACATCCCGACCCCTGGAAGATCTTACCGGACGATGTGTGAATCAGGGATGCGTGTGTCCTCACCCGGAACCCCAAAAAAAACGGGAAACAGCCTTTTTCAGCCTTTCCCAAAACATTCCCCTATTATGCCTATTTCCTCTCATTCGAGGAAAAAAGTCGTAATTTGGGGGGCAAAATTTATCATCCCCGGGTGGCCCATGCAATACATGAAGTACAAGTATAAGATTCATTCAGGCCTTCGGACAGCCGTTTTCGATCATTTTCACTCTTCAGTCTACCAGTTTATTTAGTACTTGCATTGTGCGTGCGCAACTGCTGCTACTATACTACTACTACTACTATTTTCGATCGGTTTCAGTTGATTTTTCACTTGTTCATGTCCTCCTTGGTTTCGTCCTGCAGACATTTGATACTACTGGAATAATAGTATTATTTACTGCCGTACGTAGTAGTGCTGACAGCGATCTCTCGTGTACGAGAATACTTATGTCTCGAGGTAAATCAGCAACACAAAGCGCAAAGCAGGAAGTGAGCAGTTACAGCAGTCAGTGTGTTGCTTCGTACGCGTGTGCGAGTAGCGATCACGACCTTATCCGCGACTAAAAACTGTAAACATGGACACTGCTGGACGCCTCACCGAAATCCCAGCGTCCCAGCTGCATCTGCGCCGAGTTCACCCTTTCCATTCGAATATGTTGTACGAGTAGCTCATCATATATATTATTATATTTTATATTATGGGCATTATTAGCCAAAGATAGAAAAATAGGTATACCTACGCACTTTGGTCCATTTATAGGTGCACTGCGTAATGTACACCGGAAACGGCTTCCGGGCCCGCCTGATATTGGGCCTGCGCTCCATTGTACCTACAAATGGCACAAAGTGCGTAGGTACACCTATTATCGGCTACTCAATGTGCGTATCACCTATGTTTGTCTTCAGCTGTACCTATAAATGGCTCAAACGATCACTTTTTGGCAACTGAAACATAGACAGACGGCCACACATTCCCCACGTTTGCTATGGAATGTTGTTCCGGACCGCGCCAACGGCTGTGTAACTTAGACCCCCTCGTAACCGTATGGTATTACTCTTTTTTTTTTTTTTTTTTTTTTTTCCCATCCCATTTATTATCTTCGCCCTTCCTTTCTCTCTCCTCCCATGATAGTCGTAACTCAGATCCGGGGTCACAAAGTAGGCTCCTCTCCCTCCTCCCCCACTACGGTTTTGCCTTGCTTTTTATCGCGAGAAGACTTCAGCTTTTCTTCCCTCGTCGACTCGCATCGAATTGTGCCTACAACCGTTAAGAAATACCAGTGTCTCCACTACATATCGTGATTATAGATGTATATGTACTTTCACACTGTAGAACACACTGTATTAATTTCGCTTTGTTTCTAACCCATCTTATATATATTTAAAAAAAACACAACACAACAACAGCTGTGAGCTCGAGGATTTGTCGAAGACTCATCATTTGCTAGCTGAGTGTAATACTTCGATCGCGCGTACTTACGGATTTTATATGTCCTCATGTAGGATGTACATCCCGTATGAGGGGGACACAATCTGAGGCTGTAGAATTCAGGANTCCTGAATTCTACAGCCTCAGATTGTGTCCCCCTCATACGGGATGTACATCCTACATGAGGACATATAAAATCCGTAAGTACGCGCGATCGAAGTATTACACTCAGCTAGCAAATATGAGTTTCGACTGAAATCCTCGAGCTCACAGCTGTTGTTGTTTGTTTTTTTTATATACATTATATAAGATGGGTAGAAAGTACAAACGGAAATAAAACAGTAATTTCTACGGCTAAATCAATACCGTACATCGATAATCAGTATTAGTGGGAGACTGGATTATATATCACGGTGTACGCACAATTCGATGCGAGTCGACGAGGGAAGAAAAAGCTGAAGTCTTCTCGCGATAAAAATGCAAGGCAAGAACCGTAGTGGGGGAGGAGGGAGAGGAACCTACTTTGTGACCCCGGATCTGAGTTACGACTAGGGAGGAGAGAGAAAGGAAGGGCGAAGATAATAAATGGGATGGGACACAGGTGGCAGGAACCCCCCCATTACACAATGTGTCCGCCAAAAAAGGCATTGTGAGACATTGTGCAATGCCGAAATCCCTACAAGGTGTCGCCAAACCCGGAAATTTTAACCTTGCCAACCTATTTATTCCGAAACCATTGTGGGCGCATTGTGCAAGGTTACAAACTCCACAAGGTGCCCCAATCTACACTATTACGAACGTTGTCAATCTTCTGGATGGAGAAACCTTGCGAAGACATTGCGCAAGGTATGAACTCCCACAAGGTACCACAGGTCCCCCATTGCACAATCTGCTCGCAAATAAATACATTGTGAGACATTGCGCAATGTCGAAATCCCCACAAGGTGTCGCCAAACCCGGAAATCTCAACCTTGCCAACCTACGTACTCGGAAAACGTTGCGGGCCAATTGCGCAAGGTTAGATACTCCACAAGGTTCCCCAATCTACACTGCTACGGGCGTTGGCAATCTTCTGGAAGGAGAAACCTTGCGAAGGCATCTCACAAGGTATGAAATATCACAAGGTGCCCGCAAGCGTGACATAACCGAGGCATTTGGCAACCTTTGGTCTCTTGAATAACGTTGCCCACAACAAACCATTCGTTCTTGTTGCACAACTCAAACGCCACGAGGCGTGGCAACCTTCAAGGCAGGTGCACCGTGCAAACGTGGTGCGCAAGGTATTGAGCCTCACAAGGTGCTCGTAACACGACATGAATGTGTGTTTCGTCAATCATTGCCCTCGAAAATCGTTGTTCAGTGTCACCCATATCATTCATTGTATAGACCATCTGTCTCTTCCAAATATGCCCAAAATAGTCTTCTATGTGATGGGACAGGAAAAGTACACTCATTGCACTGACTGTGGTGAATAGGCCGAACAATATCAATGACGACAATGACAACCAACGAGGCTGTGGCGGTCTCTTCAATGGGAAAGTCAAATCTAAAAATGGCTTCATTGTTTCTTCATCATGGTCTATTTTATTGATGTCACTCATTTTATTTATCTAATTTAAATCGTATAGACCCCTGTGATGAAGAGGGGACGCCTACTAACTGTCCCCTCTCCACTAATCCTAAATATTTGTGTGTTACAATTGCCGAGTGAGGTGGCCTGCAACAAAAGCGCCAGCTGCGTACGGACTTTGCATCTTGATCCTGGCAGTGGAGGGGCGCAATACATATCCACCTCTTGCAATGGCGGCCTATAGCCCCATAGACAGGATGGGGTAAGCGTGGAGCTGGGTCCCGCCCGTCTTCGTATTTGCGGTCATCGGATTCACGACTTTTCTCGATTGTGGACGAGACTAGCTGTCACATCTACGACGGGGAGTGGAGAGCTCGCTCGGGCAGATTATTCTTCTTGATCAGGTGAAATATAACACAACCCAAACCCAAGAGCCGCGG